>NW_021025877.1:702810-742116 GCF_004153795.1 Camellia sinensis
TCGAGTTCCCTCTTTATTTTAGGACTCTTGTCCCTTCTTATCTCGGATTCCGATATCTTCGGAGATAACCTCGGCCTTGTCGAGATCACCTCGGCGTCACGACCAGGACACGTGGCACCTCGGCTGACACGTCGGCGTCACCTTGCCACGTGTTGGTACTCAGAAAATATATCCCCACAACTGCCCCCTAGGTTTTATTACCTCGGCATTCTGAGGTGATAGAACCTACACTGTTCGTTCATCTGTGCCCCTCTGTCCGAGATTAAACTCGCCGACCTCAAAGTTCCCTAGACTTTACTGTCCACTAGTGTCAAGAATCAAGTTTCATGCTTTCCAAGCTGCTTGAAATCGCACCTCCTAGTCAAGGTTCTGGTTCCATTAATTCGTAAACTCCAAGAGCTTTGCAACTGCTCCACTCACACTCTCTGGTGAGTTCCCGATTTCCAGTCATCTATTTAACTCCGGCGATTTTCATATCGGCGTTCATTTCACTTTGTAGGTTCATAAACTCATTACTTGCTATTAAGCTCACTCTTCTGAATCTGTTTACTTGCCATCTGTTGCCTTCTATTTTCGTCTATCTTCAAGTTTTGAATTGTTTGAATGCCTGGCACTGTTCTTGTCATATCCGCTTTCTGTTACTAGCATCGTATCTAGGTCATTACTTTCTTGTTCTTCACATACTTACTTAGTGCCTGTGCATTTGGCTTTATTCTTGAACTTTGTCGTCTTCTTGACTATTTTTCTCTTTTTTCATTCAATCCTCTGGCTTTTTCTCTTTCTAGCTCTTTTGCTTAAATCTGTCATTGTTCTAAGCTTTCAAGCTGCTGCAACTGTTTTCGTTCCTCTCCTCCGGTGAAGCTTACGTCATTCTGTCATTGTCGTCAGACATCGACAATTCTCATTCCGGCTTCCTTCTTTCTGGTAAGCCACTGTTCCTCCTGGTTTTATTTCTTGTTGCTTTCCAAGAAGCTCCGCTTCATTATTAATCACCATTGCTGTTTTACCCATTGTTTCCAAATCATCTTCTTGAATACACACTGTTCACACATTTATTGATTTCTACCACTGTTCTTGCCATGACACACTTGTACAATCTTTTTGTCTTGATTTCCTGATAGCTTCATCACCATTCTTGATTACGAATTACATTCTTGTTTCTATTTTCTATGTCTTTTTCCAGATTCTTGCTTTCAATCCTTGCTTTCAAACTCCGAGGTGCCAATCGTCGAGAAGAGCCATGATCAAACTCTTCGGGAGATCGATGCTGAGCTCGAGGCCGAAAAGGCTGCTGAGAAGTCTTCCCAACTGTCTTCTATATCCTGTCATTGATGCCGAGTAGTTTTGTTTCCTTCTTTTATTCCTTGTACCTAGTACCTTGTACTTTGTCCGTCTTTGTATGCTTTTAATCCGGCCAACGTGCCATTTTTGTAGTCTGAATAATTTATTTTTCAATATTCAGGTCGAAGTGCCTTCTTTAATCTTTAAATGCATTTCTCTGATTTCTTCTTTGAATGTATGTCTTCTTTTTTCTGCTCTTGTATGATTCTATACTTAGAATAATTTGCACGTCTTCAAAGTACACCTTGACTGTGCAATCTCTTCGGGTAAAATACCTCAGTCACAACTTCTCATTTTGCTCATCTCGGCTTTGTCCTAACACTTGAAAAATATTTTAACAAATATTTTCACAAGTGTTGCTTAGGACTTGTCACTTTCTCAATGTCTTCTATCAAGACTTCAGTTTTCCATATTTCAAATTTTGACAACCTGGTAGTCTCGGCAAGTACGCAGATATTGCTTGAACTTGACTTTAACTTGTAAATTTTTCTCAAAAATTTCAACAAGTGTTTAACCATCATCCTTTATCATAACCTCGGCTTAACTTCAGCTTGTAAATTTTTCTCAAAATTTCAACAAGTGTTTAAACCATCTTCCTTTATCATAACCTCAGTTTAATTATAACTCGTAAATTCACACAGAATTTCAACAAGTGTTTAAACCAATCTTCTTCCGATACGACATCGGTTTAACTTCAACTTGTAAATTCACACAAAATTTCAACAAATGTTAAATATGACCTCGGTTTAACTTCAATTTGTAAATTCACACAAAATTTCAACAAGTGTTAAACATCACATCGGTTTAACTTCAACTTGTAAATTCACACAAAATTTCAACAAGTGTTAAACATCATCTCGGTTTAACTTCAACTTGTAAATTCACACAGAATTTCAACAAGTGTTAAACATCATCTCGGTTTAACCAACTTGTAAACTGCTACAAATTTCAACAAGTGGTAAACATCATATCGGTTTAACCAACTTGTAAATTGCTACAAATTTCAACAAGTGGTAAACATCATCTCGGTTTAACCAACCTGTAAATTGCTACAAATTTTAACAATTGGTAAACATCATCTCGGTTTAACCAAACTGTAAATTGCTACAAATTTCAACAAGTGGTAAACAGCATATCGGTTTAACCAACTTGTAAATTGTTACAAATTTCAACAAGTGGTAAACATCATCTCAGTTTAACCAACTTGTAAATTGCTACAAATTTCAACAAGTGGTAAATATCATCTCTGTTTAACCAACTTGTAAATTGCTACAAATTTCAACAAGTGGTAAACATATTATTCTTCTCTCTGCCCCTTGCATGGCTTCCACATACTCCTTTGCGAACCTTATAAAAGGTCTTCAACCTGGCTAACTGCAGTCCAACCTTGTGTGTTTTCTTTTTTATCTTCTAGGATCTGAGATTTGCTCACTGAGCTCTTCTCTTTTCGGACTTAAGTGCCGAGATCTTGTCTGCTAGAATCTTGGATCTGCTCACTCAGGTTGAGCTCTTCTCTTCTCGGACCTACTCATCTAGGCTGAGATCATGTCTTCTAGGATCCGGGATCTGCTCACTTAGATTGAGCTCTCGTCTTCTCGGGCCTACTTGTCTACGCTGAGATCATGTCTTCTCGGATCCGGGATCCAGGATCTAGAATCCGAGATCTGCTCAATCAGGATGAGTTCTTCTATACTTGAATGTTATCTCCTTGGAAGCGCTCATGCCCCTTGTCTTTGCATCCCTTCAGGAAGGGTCTTCGTTCCTCCGCAGGTAGTCCTTCCATACCTGGAGGTCATCTTCGTTGTAGTATCTGCTTCGATCTGTTGTCTTTGGTGCGTCACCTTTCTGGCCGGCGCCTTTCACTCCGTGACTCTGGTCACGAGTTTCTGTGTTGCTATTGTCCCCTTCAACGTCGAGGTTGATAGATCTCTCATTCCCAGCAAGAGCGTTGTCTCAAGTCTAATCCTTCTGTCCGTCATTGGCCATCTATTCTTCTTTCTTTCCCACAGACGGCGCCAAATTGTGTGAGTGATTTTCCGACCACACTGCCAACTCAGTAATTCAGCTGGAGAGCACTGGCAAAATAGATGGCACCTGACTGACCTACAACAGAAATATAAGAATCTCGCGGTGGTTCGTCCATCCAGGGGCACTCCGACGATCAAGTCAGTATATCTCTCAAAGATAATCAATTATTCAACTCACAAGCTTGAGCCTAACAAGCATACCTTAGACCCATGGGGTGCCTCTCTTTTATAGCTAACATAAACCTAGTCCCAATAGAAGTCTAACTTCTATGGACTCAGGATTACTGCTAATCTTGGACTCCCAGTAAGATTAGGATAAACTCTCTAACAGTCTTATCTTAATACAAACTGAAGTCTTCTTTCATTCTAGGACTCTTGTCCCTCATTCAGGTTGAGTTCCCTTTTCATTCTAGGACTCTTGTCCCTTATCCAATTATCTTGGATTCCGATATCTTCGGAGATAACCTCGGCCTTGCCGAGATCACCTCGGCGTCACGACCAGGACACGTGGCACCTCGGCTAACACGTCGGCATCACCTTGCCACGTGTTGGTACTCAGAAAATATACCCCCACAACTGAAGATTGGTTTAAACACTTGTTGAAATTCTGTGTGAATTTACGAGTTATAATTAAACCGAGGTTATGATAAAGGAAGATGGTTTAAACACTTGTTGAAATTTTGAGAAAAATTTACAAGCCGAAGTTAAGCCGAGGTTATGATAAAAGATGATGGTTAAACACTTGTTGAAATTTTTGAGAAAAATTTACAAGTTGAAGTCAAGTTCAAGTAATATCTGCGTACTTGCCGAGACTACCAGGTTGTCAAAACTTGAAATATGAAAAACTGAAGTCTTGATAGAAGACATTGAGAAAGTGACAAGTCCTAAGCAACACTTGTGAAAATATTTGTTACAATATTTTTCAAGTGTTAGGACAAGGCCGAGATGAGCAAAATGAGAAGTTGTGGCAGAGGTATTTTACCCGAAGAGATTACACAGTCAAGGTGTACTTTGAAGATGTGCAAATTATTCTAAGTATAGAATCATATAAGAGCAGAAAAAAGAAGACATACATTCAAAGAAGAAATCAGAGAAATGGATTTAAAGAAGAAAGAAGGCACTTCGACCTGAATATTGAAAAATAAATTATTCAGACTACAAAAATGGCACGTCGGCCGGATTAAAAGCATACAAAGACGGACAACGTACAAGGTACTAGGTACAAGGAGTAAAAGAAGGAAACAAAACTACTCGGCATCAATGGCAAGATATAGAAGACAGTTGGAAAGACTTCTCAGCAGCCTTCTCGGCCTCGAGCTCAACATCGATCTCCCGAAGAGTTTGATCATGGCTCTTCTCGATGATTGGCACCTCAGAGTTTGAAGGCAAGGATTGAAAGCAAGAATCTAGAAAAAGACACAAAAAATAGAAATAAGAATGTAATTCGTAATCAAAAATGGTGATGAAGCTATCAGGAAATCAAGACAAAAAGATTGCACAAGTGTGTCAAGGCAAGAACAGTGGCAGAAATCAACAAATGTGTGAACAGTGTGTATTCAAGAAAATGATTTGGAAACAACGGGTAAAACAGCAATGGTGATTAACAATGAAGCAGGGCTTCTTGGAAAGCAACAAGAAATAAAATCAGGAGGAACAGTGGCTTACCAGAAAGAAGGAAGCCGGAATGAGAATTGCCGAAGTCTGATGACAATGACAGAATGACGTAAGCTTCACCGGAAGAGAGGAACGAAGACAGTTGCAGAAGCTTGAAAGCTTGGAACAATGACGGATTTAAGCAAAAGAGCTAGAAAGAGAAAAAGCCAGAGGATTGAATGAAAAAGAGAAAAATAGTCAAGAAGACGACAAAGTTAAAGAATAAAGCCAAATGCACAGGCACTAAGTAAGTATGTGAAGAACAAGAAAGTAATGACCCAGATACGAGGCTAGCAACAGAAAGCGGATATGACAAGAATAGTGCCAGGCATTCAAACAATTCAAAACTTGAAGACAGACGAAAATAGAAGGCAACAGATGGCAAGTAAACAGATTTAGAAGAGTGAGCTTAATAGCAAGTAAAGAGTTTATGAACCTACAAAGTGAAATAAACGCCGATATGAAAATCGCCGGAGTCAAATAGATGACTGGAAATCGGGAACTCACCAGAGAATGTGAGTGAAGCAGTTGCAAAGCTCTTGGAGCTTACGAATTAATGGAACCAGAACCTCGGTTAGGAGGTACGATTTCAAGCAGCTTGGAAAGCATGAAACTTGATTCTTGACACCAGTGGACAGCAAAGTCCAGGGAACTTTGAGGTCGGCGA
Source organism: Camellia sinensis (assembly GCF_004153795.1). Lineage (NCBI taxonomy): Eukaryota > Viridiplantae > Streptophyta > Magnoliopsida > Ericales > Theaceae > Camellia > Camellia sinensis. Next base: position 708,499 of record NW_021025877.1, read on the forward strand.
GTTTGATCTCGAACAGAGGGGCACAGATGAATGAACATTGTAGGTTCCGTCACCTCAGAATACCGAGGTAATAGAACCTAGGGGGCAATTGTGGGGATATATTTTCTGAGTGCCAACACGTGGCAAGGTGACGCCGACGTGTCATCCGAGGTGCCACGTGTCCTGGTCGTGACGCCGAGGTGATCTCGGCAAGGCCGAGGTTGTCTCCGAAGATATCGGAATCCAAGATAATTGGATAAGGGACAAGAGTCCTAGAATGAAAAGGGAACTCAACCTGAATGAGGGACAAGAGTCCTAGAATGAGAGAAGACTTCAGTTTGTATTAAGATAAGACTCTTAGAGAGTTTATCCTAATCTTACTGGGAGTCCAAGATTAGCAGTAATCTTGAGTCCATAGAAGTTAGGCTTCTATTGGGACTAGGTTTATGTTGGCTATAAAAGAGAGGCACCCATATGGGTCTATGGTATGCTTTTTAGGCTCAAGCTTGTGAGTTGAATAATTGATTATCTTTGAGAGATATACTGACTTGATCGTCGGAGTGCCCCGGGTGGACGAACCACCGCGGGATTCTTATATTTCTGTTGCAGGTCAGTCAGGTGCCATCTATTCTGCCAGTGCTCTCCAGCTAAATTACTCAGTTGGCAATGTGATCGGAAAATCACTTACCCACAATCCATTCATATTATATGATCAATTCATGTATTTAAAAATGGTAAGCATTATGATTTAAACTATTAATTTAAAACGCTATTTAAACTAACTCTAAAATATTCAATAATTTCTCGTTGGTCGGAGAGAAATAATTCAATACTAGTAATGTATTTGTCTGAGCTATTCTTATTTGGCTCTATATTTCATAGACATGTTAAATCAAGTAGGTTTAGATAGTCAAATGTGTTTAATGTAGGATTAGGCTTAGATAGTCAAGTGTGTTTAATATAGGATTAGGCTTCCTTGTTCGATCCGTGAAGCTTTTCACATATTCCGTTATAATAATTGAAATAATTTATTTTAATAGGCACTCATGTGTATTATTTATAAAAAAAAAATTAAATTAATTTGATATTTACAATCTCTTTATTTTATTGTGTTTATCTTTAAAAAAAAAGACAAATTACACTAACGATCTCTATAATTTTAGACTTATGTCACTTTAGTTTCTGACATTTCAATTGTGATATATCTAACCCTTAATTTTGCATCTCATTCAAAACAAAGATAATTAAAGATACTATTGCTCAATTTTAATGACAAAGTCGTCAATTTGATAAAATATAAACTAGTTTGACAAAAATAAATATCAAAAAAATTATTTTTGAATTTTTAAAAATTATTTATACCGATTAAAGATAAAATTATATAAAATTGATAAATCTTTTACATGTTTATTTATTTAATTTTACCAAATTAATTTTTAATATATGTTTGGATAATGATCATGTAATGAGTGTTATTTTTATTTTGGTTAAATTAGTTTCTATTTTTTCAAAAGTCAAATATAACGACAATTTTGATATCATTATTACACTAATTCATTAAATTAAAAAATTAAAAATATTTCATATATTAAATATGGATAAAGATCCGTAGCTCGAATGCTTGGCTCGAAAACTGGCTCGAATTTATTTATTTTTTTTTAATTCTTTTCCTTCCCTTGCTTCAATAACAGACAGAGGCCTTGCTTTTCAATAATAGACAGAGGCGAGATAGAGAGGAGAGAGAGAAAAGAAGAGGAAGAAGAAGAAAAAAAGAGGAAGAGAGGAGGTGATCGGTGGGGAGAAGAGGAAGAGAGAAGGGGCGGTTTTTTTTTTTTTTTCTGGATCTGGGGATGTTGATGATGAAGATGTTGATAATGAAGATGTGCTGTGTTGATGAAGATGTTGATGATGAAGATGTGCTGTGTGATGAAGACATTGATGATTTTTTTTTTTTTCTCTAGATCTGGAGCTGAAAATGAAGGGGGGGAAAAATTGATGTTTTGTTTGATGTTTTGTTTGATCTGGAGCTGAATCTGATGAAGACATTGATATTTTTTTGTTTTTTTTTTTTTCTAGATCTGGAGCTGAAAATGAAGGGGGGAAAAATTGATGTTTTGTTTGATGTTTTGTTTGATCTGGAGCTGAACAAGAGAAGACATTGATGTTTTGTTTTTTTTTTCTTCTTCTTCTTCCTATTCTCTTTTCTTCTTCTTCTAGTTCTGGTCTGCTTCCTCTTCTTCTTCTTCTCTTGTTCTTGTTCTTCTTCTTCTTCCTGCAAGAAAGAAAAAAAAAATTGTTGATGAACAAATTTTTTTTTTGTTGATGTTGATGATCTGGATCTGCAGCTCTTTTCTTCTTCTTCTGTTTTTTCTTCATCTTCAACTTCCAAAAAACGAGAATGAAAAAAAATAATAATAATAAAAAAATAAATTCTTCAAAACGACGTCGTTTTGGATTCGAGCCAACTTCGAGCTCGACAGTTTTGAGCTACGTAGCAGTTCCGTATTAAATATATCGATTACACATTAAAACCCTAATAACCATCCATTACATAATAACTATCTCAAAATACCTATTAACAACAAATACAACTATCTATTACATGATAACCATAAAAAAGCATCAATAAAAGCAATCACCCATTACATAATTATCATCCAAACACATACTAAAATTAATTTGGTAAAAATAAATAAATAAATAAATGTGTAAAAGATTTATTTATTTTACATAATTTATATTTGGTGAGTTGAAAAAAAATTTAAAAATTCAAAAATATTTTTTTGACATTTATTTTTGTTAAACTATTTATATTTTATCAAATTGACGACTTTGTTCTTGAAATTGAGTAATAGTATCTTCAATTGTCCTCATTTTGAACAAAATTCAAAATTTAGGATTAAATGTATCCCAATTGAAAAGTCAAGGACTAAAATGATACGAGTCTCAAACTATAAGGATTGTTAGTATAATTCGCCCTTAACAAAATTAATAGTCGAGTGTATTTTTAAAAATATACTATCTATTTTTTTACTTTTTTTTAATAACAAATGTGATAAGTGATCGAGTTACAAATATCAGATCAATTTAATTTGTTTATAGATGATATATATGTAAAGTTTAAAAAACACAATAATTTGAGTTATCAAAATGAGATCAGTAACAGATTTTATGAATTTAAACACCACCCTCCAATCCAGATAATGGATTGAAGAAAAATCCAATCCTACAATATAATTGGATCTCCTATATCGTCATCTTCCAACATTAACAATGAGAAGATAGATATTTGGTTTGGGAAGTGGATTAGCTTTTTAATTTTTTGACTTTTTTTGACTATTTTAACCTGTGGCTAAAAATCGGATTTAGAAAGAGCTTTTGACTTTTTTATGAGAGAAAGAAGGTAATAATTATGGATTGAATGTGATATTTTGTCTTATTAGAAATAAAAAGTTTATTTTATTTTTTGTAACTATTTTACTCCCAAACCCACTTCTCAAACAGTGGCTTAGAGAATGGAGAGATTTTTTTTGACACATGTTACGGTTTAATTTTTGTCAATTTTTCACTTATAAAAGAAGAATTCACATAAAAATTTATAAACTACTGCATCAGAAATAAATAAAGAGAATAGTGGGGAATACTCAATAAATCCATCCTTCTCTAACTTTTTATTTTAAAAAAATATATCCGTAATCACTTATCTTGTAATGCTCAAAAAAAATTACAACATAAAAAATATGTAAACATAATATTTTAGTTGGTTCAATCAGTATTGATGTAAAAAAAAAAAAATTAAAACAAATCCTACCTTATTAGAAATTAACCAAAAATCAAATTTATTATTGATCTCAAGTAATTGGCTCATTTGGATCGATTTTTCTTACATCCGTACTTCTTAGATATGTGGTAGTCGAACACAATGTCTAACTAGAACCATAACCAATTCCACCATTAAAAAACAATGTCACCTACTATATCATAGACAATATCACAAAATATTAAGAAATTAATACCACACTTCGGAGGCCTAAGTTAAGCCCTGGTTTGGCTATTATTTGGGGGCTAAAAAAGTACAAAATGACAAAATAGGCTAAATAAGTTAATAAGACAAAATATCACATTCAATCCATAATCATTACATTTTTTCTCTCACAAAAGTAAAAAAAAAATTAAAAAATTCAAACCAAACGAAACAAAAAAAGTCAAGCTAAAAAAAATTTAACACAAAGAAATTAACTATATTAACTAATGTCAAACGAAAGTTTTAATAAAGTTGTACAAACTAAATAAATTTAGGGCAAATTGCGCCCCCTAATCGTACAAAACCGTAACTAAAAGTTTTCTTAAAATAGTCTGTTTCATAACTGCACGACAAAAATTCCTACTTTTCACTCAAAATTTCTCAAATGAAAGCTTTCACTCAAAACTTTCATTTGCATGAAAAGATTATGAGTTATTTAGACAGGATCCTTTAAATTATTGAAAAGTATTATTTTAATTTTTTAAACTATAAAAGCATATAAATATATTCTTAAATTGTTAAGAAGTATCAATTTACTCTAAAATTATAAAAGTATACGAATGAACCCCTTAAACTATTAACGTATTTCACTTTGACCCTTTTCATTATGCGGTTCCATTGGTATGTTTTTATAATTTAGAGGGTCTGTTTGTATATTTTTATGATTGAGGAGGCAAAGTGATATTTTTCAATAGTTTAAAAAATTCATATGTACTTTTTTATAATTTAAGAAAGTCAAAGTAAAACCCTTCAATAGTTTATGGGGGTTTTACGTAAATAACTCAAAGATTTATCACATTGACATGGCAAGAATTGAATCATAATTAATTGATTAATAAACAAATTAACAACGAATCTGTAATATAATTGAGATTGAAACTAAATTTAACAGTGAGAAAAACATTTTCAGTATGAAAATTCTCTCAAAACTACTGCTTGGGACATCATAGTAAAATCCAAACATCACTATCCAATGTATGCCTACATGTCAATATTTGATTGGAAGTTTAAACGTACTGGATAAGACTAGCTTGAGCCATTTCTTACCGCTTTATCCATTCATCTATCCACAGAGAGAGAGCAACGGTATTCCAGGTATCATTCATCAACTTCATTGAAATATATACACATACAGCATCACTGTTATGTATCTCTTGCAATGTTCTCATGTTTGTCTGTATACATAGTTTTAGAAATCTGTTTACATCATTGAACTGAGATTCTTGAATGTCCAATGAAACACAAAGACATTTGATTGATTCTGATTCAGGTAGTACTGTGTTACTTCTGAATCAAATTGAATCAGCAGAGAATGCGAAATTCATAGCACAAATGAAAACAAATACTACAAGTTATGCTATATTTGTCTTTCTTGACTCATTTGAAGATCTTGTTTAGCATCAGCTCCACATTGAGTTCTGCCTATGGTTTAGCATTTAGAAATCAGACGATGACCCATTCGTGACACGTGGAATCTTAGAATACCAAATAATTTTTCATTTTGATAGATTTGTGGAGATTAATAATTTTGGATGTTTCTCCACATGTAGGGGTTACAAACAAATCAAGTTGTTTAAGCTCAACTTGTTTGCTAAACTCGTTAAGTATTAGAGAAATTCAAACTCAACTTGAGTCAACTTTATTATACAAATTAGCCGATCTCGAGCTCAATTCTTTAAGCTCGACTAATTTGAATGAGTCCATGTCCATCTCAAACACACCAGAATTAGCCTTCACTCGTTTGGGCCCTATCCACAGGCACATGATTACTGCATTCCTATATTTATTAAGAAATGGAAGATTTTCTTTGTCCTACTTAATTAGTTTCCTCGTACATTTGGATGGAATGAATATTTTCTTGAAATTTTTCCTACCATTCTCTTGGTGTGAACACATTTTTAGGGGTTCTTTAATATATATTTTTCCCCCATTATTTTATGCACTGTTGATAATTATAGTCCAGAGTTGGTTTGCTGTTGTTGGGTATTCATAGTAAATGATATTTTGAAGGACTAAGCATTTGCTTTACCTCCCTCATAGGTAGTATGCATTCAGACAGCTACCAATGGCAGCCACATTCTGTAACCCAATAATCCTTGGATCTGATCAAAAGTACCCCTCAAATAAGCAAAACGCTGCAAGGCAAGTCCCTCTCACAACTTTTTGAACTTGGACAGTTGGATTTGAATTTTCGATTTTGGAAACAAGAAAAAGTTATAAGTTGTTTATCTATTTTTGTTGTCCCTTAGGTAGTTAAGCTTTGAATTTAGAGAATGCTTCTTGAAATCCATACAAAACTAGACAAGCCTTAGGTTATATATGCAAATGATTTTTGTTTTGCATAGTGATTGTTATTCTTGGAAATCATTAAAATTTTAATCTGACTTCTCCGAACAAATTCCATATGTTTCTTAGGCCTTATCGTAGAGCCCCTTTTTCATATGCTGTCAAAATATCACCAAGTTGCCCCGTCACACAAAGATATCTCAATAGGTCTTCTACAAGACGACTCAATTGGCGGCATAGATGTCAGTGCATTTCCTCCAAGAATACTACTTATGAAGAGGAAAAGGAAGAGGACATTTCTAGAGCAATCTTGATATGGAGAGCAATCAAATTACCAATTTACTCTGTTGCCTTGGTTCCTCTCACTGTGAGTTGCTTTTTAACTCTTCGATCTTTTGAGAATTCTTCAAAGTCATCAATTAAAATTTTGATTAACTAGTTTTGTTTTTCTTTTTTAAATTCAGTATTTTCTGTTATTGGGTTATTTTTTGCCAAATAGCTCAGTCAATTTGAAATTTCTAGAATTCGGCTTCTACAAAAACAGGTTGGAAGTGCAGCTGCTTATTTGCAGACCGGCCTGTACTCTGCTAGACGTTATTTTGTGTTATTGGCTTCCTCGGTTCTTATAATTACTTGGCTAAATTTAAGGTGCGATCCTAACATGCCTTGACGGTTTATGGAATTCAGTTTAATATGACTCAAAAATGCGCAAGACAGCTGTAAACATCTTCATAGCAGAACTATCTTTCACTCCTTTGTTTTCTGTGTATAATGGGCAGCAACGACGTTTATGATTTTGATACGGGAGCAGATAAGACTAAGAAAGAGTCAGTTGTAAATATAGTTGGCAAGTACGGCTCCCAGCAAGTTTTCATTTTTCTATGTTTGGGCTATCCTTCTTGTTATGCTTTGTTTTGATTTACAAAATTATCATTCAACTAACTGTGCCATGTTTGGCATTTTTTAAAGCCGTACAGGAACTCTACTTGCCGCATACTTGTTTCTTGCTCTTGGTTTCATGGGACTCACTTGGGTATCTGTAGAGGCCAGGAATTTGCGTTCAATATTATTACTGGCTTGTGCTATTACTTGTGGTTACATATATCAGGTACTAAAAATTCGTATTGGTCATATATAAACAAAAAACTGTAAATCTAACGTTACCAAATAAGCCCTAGAAATTACTAGTTTAATTCTTTCCTTGCTTGACACAAGTAAAAGCTCTCCTATCGGTACACCCTCACCATTGTATTTTATGTGCAGAATTTAGTTGTTCCATTAGCATACTAGTAAATTTGAGAGAAATACGACATCAAGCTTTTGAAATGGTCATTTGTGCAACAACTGCTTTACGAGGGGGCACAGCAGTCATTTCACCTATTTGGCATATCAAAAAAAAAAATTCACCTATTTGAAACTGTGTTCATTCCAGTGCCCGCCATTTCGATTAAGTTATCAAGGATTTGGAGAGCCTCTGAGCTTTGCAGCGTTCGGCCCATTTGCTACGACTGCTTTTTACTTGCTACAGAGCAGCACAAGGTCGTAGCTAACATTGATTTCTTGATAATCTTGGATTTCACTTCACATGCCTTATATGAGTATTGATTTCGGGTGATTAATGCAGTGAACTTCCCATAACTGGCACAATCGTTTCTGCATCACTCCTAGTTGGCTTCACAACAACTCTAATCCTCTTTTGTAGTCACTTCCATCAGGTAAAATTTTCTTCTCTTGTTTTCTCTCCCCACGATATTTCCACGTCTCCCTATTCAGGGTATCCCTGTATCAGGTAACATGAATGATGTGCAACTCAGGTAAACGGAGATAGAGTTGTCGGAAAAATGTCCCCTCTGGTAAGTACCCTAACATTAGAACTTCAAAATTCAAGAAAAATTGAACAATCGATTCACGTGTATTTATTTATTTATTTATTTTGGGTTTGATATCTTTGTTCAGGTTAGGCTTGGCACGGAAACAGGGTCAAAGGTGGTGAAAGTGGCTATATTCTCACTTTACTCGCTTTTGCTTGTTCTTGGTCTTTGCAGAGCCCTTCCTCTTACTTGCATTGTAAGTTCATTGATTTTAGAGCGTTCTTTAATGCCAACAATGCTTAATTTAGGTGTCACATGATCTTTAGTGCCATTTGGAGTGCATCGTACTTACCTGTCCCGCGATTCTAAGGAGTTGTTTGGAGTGTCCTAAATAAGTACACTTTTTGTCTTTTTAGACTAAAAAGTTGAGGTTGAAAATATGAATATTTGGGTTAACTTTTTGACTTTTTATGAAAAAATGTGTAATAAAAAATTGTAAAAATTGGTTTGTAGATTGATTTGTAGGAGAAAATTAGAATTGGGAGTTGTGCAGCCGTAATTGTTGACTTTTGATGAATAGTGATAACTTTTTAACTTTTTGAGTAACTTTTTGACTTTTTGGCTTTTTTGAGACTTCCCAAACTTAGCCTAAATCTAATCATAGCTTTGTTTCAGTTTCTCTGTGCCCTAACCTTGCCCGTTGGAAAACTAGTTGTCAACTACGTTGAGCAGAACCACAAGGTGAGTAGTAACATTTTAAGCTTCAATTTTTACCGTACAATTACAGATTGGATGGTTATGAACCCTAGTTGTTACTCTTTTTATAGCTGAATCGGATTAGTTCTCTATTGTGGTGTTGAGACTTCATTCTTATAGGACAAAATGAAGATTTTTATGGCGAAGTATTACTGTGTGAGATTGCATGCTTTATTCGGTGCTGCTTTGGCAGCTGGACTGGTAGCAGCCAGAATTCTCTAATTTTCCACTCCATAGATTTCAAAATTTGCCTGGTGAGCATACAGTTTTGAATTCTTGCTATTATGAATATTCTGTGAAAGCAATTTTGGCTATACACATGTTCAAGTTAAATTGTGTTGCCAAGTGATGGTCAATAAAAAACCTTCGTTTTTACCAGTTACTCTGGTGACTAATCTCCAAAAAAGTAGGTTTACTCTGGCAGCGCCAAAGCTGCTCAATGGAGAGCAACTTCGAGTTGCACCCTCTCTACCAATCCTAAAGGCGAGTTACTGATCAGACATGTCACAACTCAGAGAACCTGAAAGGTTTCGCCTTTTTGATGTATTTCTTGATGGGAAGCTAACCACTTCTGCTGTAAAAGGTTAAAGAAGGACCTCGTTCATGGTTGTATTGTACAACTCCTCAAATGCTTTCTTTCTGCACCTGCCGGAGGCAACAAGGATAACATTCTACCATACAAGACGAATTTAAGCAGCTACTGTTGTTGATGTTGAAAATAATTAGGACTTGGGTCCATAACATTTTTGTTCCTTTCTGTAATTTAGTTTCTCTAAATAAAACAGCTATAAGATAAGGTTGCCACAATTTGCTAAATTTTTGTACGTGGAGTGTGCTGTCTTGTTTAAAAGCCAGTGTTGGCCTTTCGGGGTATTTCAAAATTTATATTGTCAAAATCTTTGGAAGTATCATTGGAAAATTTAGCTGGTTGTTCTGTAGACTGGTAAGGAGGTTGGTTGTTCATTCGTCTTGATAACTTCATCAGTTTCAACCCTCCAAGATTTGTGTCATTTTGTTGCTTCCTAATCCATTAAAATTTCATCTAAACGTCCAATCGTTTACATCTTTTGTCCATCTTCTTGCTCTTCCGGAATCATTCAATTATACCTAGGGTTTTGAGGTGTTCTAGTATTTTTCATGAATAATCTCAAGGCCTCGAGTCCAAATTCTAATGGAATCTGGTATCAAGAGTTGGACAAGCATCATAAGCAGAGAAAACTTACCAGTATATCAAACACTACATGTACTGAAACAGTTGCAAAAGCGCCGAACATGTCAAGTATATCCAAGTACGTTTTTATTTTAAATTTAGTTAAAAACCTAGCGTTTTGCAATAGCACTGGGCAAATGTGTCAAGAAGTACTAGCTTTCAATCTCGGCAATCACAAGACAAGTTCCCAAGAGCATCTCTTGTCGATGTAAAAGCAAACTTCAATTCATCCCCAAAGTTTACCATTTATATATCCCATCCAAGAATTTTCCCAAACCCCAGCCTCAAAAAAAGCTAAACAACTGGTCTACAAAAAGAAAGAGCTCAATTCCCCCAATCCATGCACGTAAAATGTAGAAATCCCTACAAGTACATACACTTACCCAAGATCAGATAGAAACCTGCGTAACCAAACCACTTCACTAGCGGCTGCAGACATAGCCCAGTGTTCTGCCTCTGGATTGGATTTGAACCTTCTCAAGTATTGTAAAATAAAGGTCCTGCTTTTTGCTCTTCCAAGAAATAAAGGAGTTTCAAGGGAAGATACAAAGTTCAGTGGTAGAGTGGTGATCAATTGGGCTAGGAAGAATTTCTATGCATATTTCATGTTTCTATGTCCATTAGATCCACCCCACTTCAAGTTTATAACTTTATACCAGTGTGAATCTAAAATATTTTACCGTTATTCAAGAAAAGCATGACAAGAAGCTTAAGAATGTGTACGAAATATGAGTTGTTTCCCTAAGAAGATAAAGGCCAGAAAGAACTATCCATAGCAGCAGCGTTTCGTACACAAGCAGCCTAAAAACACACCCTCTCAAGTTATTAACAGACTGCCAAGAATGTATTTCTTTGTTTCCTTCAAAAAAATTATCATTGCTGAAATACTTTGACCAACAAACTTATGTCTGAATATGTTCAAGTAATCAGGCCTAATTTTACAATCCAGAAGTCATTAATGGTAATACTACAGGGCAAGTTAAGCTCCATTGTCAAATTCTGCAACAGAGTTCTCTCTCTTGATAGAGCTGCTGCTTATAATTCTAAAATGTACTTTATAATTCACATTTCGAGACGATTTTTGCGAGTGAGCACTAAGCAAGCTCACCTTAATAATACGAGCCAGAACGTCTGCTTCTTAAGTATCCATCATTCGTGCGACTGCTTATGTAGACAGGAGAGTATGAGCCTACATCCATCTGAGCAAGGAAACAGCAACAAAATGAGGAAATTCCCAAAGCAAGACCTTGACATGAAAAATAAAATAAAAATTGGAGAACATATGGACAAGGAACACACTTCTGATCGAGAAGGTATGTAATCCTCAGTCACATAATCCCTGTCATAGGTGCAGTAAAGCACTTCTGCATCTCCTCTGCTCTTCTTCTCTGCAAGAATTAATGGAGCAACATTGAAGCACCCAATTAGCTGCGAGAAAAAGATAAGAAAACAAGAAAGGAGAAAAGAGAGCAATGCTACATTCACTATTGTTACTTCCAGACATCATTGGATGTCCAAATATCATTGTTTTTTTGACAACCAATCACATTTGGCCTCCTGTAATTTTAGAGAGATTTTTAGCAAGAGTATTTGTATAGAATTTTTCAAGAAAAAAGCACACCTCTTCTGTACCCCATACTTGATGCATCTGTATCAAACTGTCCATGAGAATGCCTTGTAGAATGCCGATTCCCTCCATCATACCCTGAACGAGAGCCATGCCTCAACCTAACACAGCTGCAACAATCAGAAAAATGACAAAAACCCAAAAAAAAAAAATGATGTCTAAGCAACAGACAGACCTTGTTGAGGCACTTCCATAAGAATTGGCACTGTATGACGAGTGAAAACTGCTACCCCCATAATCAAAACGAGCTCCTGCCTGCCTAATTGAAGATTCACCAGAACGTGGGTGAGCTTCCTCCTATAAGTAATCAGGTAAGAATTTTATCAGTACAGAAACCGCAACAATTTTAGCAAACAACATACACAAAAGCAAGAAAAGATAACTGACAATGAGAGAATAGGGACGTTTGGAGCCCGAAATAGAACGGTAATCACGGCTGTAACTATCACGATAGCTTGAGGATTGTTCCATATATCTCTCATAGCCATCATCATCATCATCATACAAAGGAATTCTACGAGAGATATTCCTTCGAGAACTTTCCAAGGACCCAGATCCACGTGAAGAGTACATATCTTTATCAGACTGCCTCCTGACAGGAGCTCTAGCAAAATCAGATGGCCCAGAAAATTCATCCCCTTCATTAATGTAATCTCGGTGTATGGTCGTTCCATAAACTGAAATGTCCAAAACAAACCAAAAAGCATATGATGAGGAAGAATCCAAGGAAAACTACATAGTTGCTGTCAATATAATCAGGATTCACATACCAGGAGATTTTTTACTGAACGATCTATCCGAGGAAGCAAACTGTCTTCTCCTCCCCACTGTTTTAGGAACCACATCGACAATTGGGTGTCTATTCCTATTACCAAGTGATTGTTTTAGAATTCCATCATATGCATTGTGATTTATACTTCTTCCACTATGGCTCGTAATCTTCCAATTGTCCATGCTGGATATACTAGATCCCCAAGAAGCCTTGATATCTCGACGGTCGCCATTTCCAACAGGATAACCTCCTTGAGGATGTCTAGCAGACTTTCCTCTCTGACGTGGCCTTGTTAACCTAGCCCTAACCTTCACCTACAAACAATGCAGGAATCAAATTGAGACGTTACATACTGGCAATATTTGTGAATATCGATATTTCAAGATACTTTCTCTCTTTATCCATGATATCTTATATTGACATCTTGAACTATGTCCATCAAGGTGTACATGTTTCCAGGTAGTGTTATATTTTGGAGATCGCTAAATCCACACCCTTCAGCAAATTGTTATTTCTTTTCCGAATATTTATTCCTTTTCATGACTTCCTAACCCATTAACTCATTTGTATTTTATGATTTAAACACAATTTTTCACTATACAAATTTAGAAAAGCCATACAGTCTTTTAAAATCCTTAAACCATCAAATTAGTAAGCATAGCACTGCAAACAAGAAAATACCTTCTTATCTCCATGACCAAGCTCAGCACTATTTATGCCATCAACACAAGCTACTGCAGCATCATGTGTCTCAAATGTTATAAAACCAAAATCTGTTCTTTTTGCAGCTGGCATATTCCGGGCAAGTTCAACCTTTTCAATCCTCCCAAACTTTTTGAAATGCTCCTTGACAGAATCCTCTTCCCAGATAGAAGGCAAACAATCAATAAATACCTTCCTAACCTGAAAAAGAACGTAAAGCAAAAAATGTTCAAACCATTCTAAAACGGAATTTAAATGTTAGAAAGGAAAGCTACTTGATATTAGCAGATATAAGTTTCGAAACACCACCAATAAAATTGTAACACATCGTCTGCATATATCATGGTCCTTATAAAGTACATCATAAAAAAAAATAAAAAATGAAAGACAATGGTAAGATTGAAACAAAATGCATTTATAATAAATAAAAGAAACACAATGAAGTATCAAAAATCCACAACTAAACTAGTCGTTGACACAAACCTCACAAAAATGGCTTAAATATTATTAAAGTAGTGTTAACTTCAAGAAGCATTTAAAAGACTTTGTGGCTGAATGATACAACTGAAAATTAAGTACTCAAAATATTAGTGCTCAAGTATTTGTACTGACTTGTTTAGGTAATGAATTTCTTAAATTGAAGATTTAAAACATACATTTCCCCATTAAGATTGCTAAGCATAATCATTATTCATTCAAACTCATTTAATAAAAGATTTACCAAAAATATTCCTAGTTGAACACTTAATGGGGTTATAAATGAACCCATTTCTGAATGTGGAATAATACATGCTTCTTTTCAATGAAGAAAATTTTCCAGTTGAGTAAAGTTTTAAAAAATAATAATAAAAAAAAATTTAAATAGGTAAATCCTAGCAAATAGGGTTGGATTCACATATCATAAACAAATAATCATCATAATAACCCCAAAATATGGGGGAATTTAAAAGGTTCACTTCCACGAGATTTTGTCCAAAAGTTGTTGTTTTGATGGCCTAAAATTCAGATCACCTTCAGAAGTCCAAGCTCAAGATTTGACAAATTTATACTGTAGATTTACAGATATAAATTGATGCAAGAAAGAAAAAAGAAGTTAGATACTGTAGCTTACATAGTGGAGTTCTTGCTTCATCTCTGAAAGAAAGATTAAAAAAAAAGTAAAGTATATTCCAAAGCAAAGTCATGGATAAAACAGTAAAAATTCACCCCTTCAATGACATTGATGGTATCATACAACTTGATTGATGATTCTAATACAACCTCACAGAAATACAGAATACTTCAATTCTTCTTTCCACTTGACTATTTGCTTTATTAGCTTTATTAGCTACAACTCTCTTCACCAATAGAAAATTAATATCAATCCATAATTAATCACACATTATTATTAAGAATTTCTTCAATATAGAGTAAAATTTTACGCATATCTTTATGCAACAATTAGCCATCAACTGACAACCAACCTCCAGGTAATACTTGACTAAGCCCGAATCTAGGCACTCAACAAGGTAACTAATAACAACAAATGTTTAGGTGCCACCACAGTGACAATGAAAGATATGAAAATGCACACATTCATAACTCACGCATGGCTGTCTGTTCATTTTAAAAAGTGGGACAGCATTCATCTATGCACCTCAAGTAATCTTGACTAAATCCAAACCACACAAAAGTTTGGTTTAGACTAGCACAGCTTTCAGCCTTTTTCTTCTTCAAGTCAGTTAAAGCTTCAATCTTCTAAACCAAGAAACTGAAGTCAAAGCCAGTCATTTTAACCTTAGGCAACAAGGTTTTGCGATATAATTGGTTTCTGCGTATGCACATATAATTGGTTTTCATGTACAGAAGGGAAAGATTTAGCATTTTTTCCATATGTCAACTGGAATAAAAAAGAAATTGCAACTACCAACCTTGAAGATACTATCAGTCACCTATCAATCAAGTTCCTTTGACAAAATCACATTACACTATTTCCCACTCTAAAGTTTCTCTCATTATGATGAGTGCAACAACTGTTAATACTTACACTACTTGATCATGAAATACACAATTGTGCAAAGAATAGAGAAACAACCTATGCACAGCTGCAAGAGGTTATAATACTACTTACACATATCTGAAAGGGATATAGTTGTTGCACATGATTCGCAGCACTGTGGTGCAACATGACCATAAAACTAAAAGAACACAAGAAAGAGGCTCCATATTGTGTCATTAATAACTCGCATGTTCGTTACACATATAGGAGACAAATTTACAAAACAAGGAGATACCTGTGCCATGATTTCTTCATCAGGTTCAGTGAAAGTATCTGCAAAAGCAACCCTAGCCATTCGATCTGTCCCAAACTCAACATCCCTCTTTTGCAAGCGCTTGCAAGCTTCCACAGCATCTGCTCTGGAAGAGAACCCCAGAAAAGCGAATCCCCGATTCCTACCCTCATTTTTAAGATCATCAATCAATGTCAACTCCTCAAACTTTTCAACCCCGTAATTGGCAAGCTTTTCCTTCAGCTATAAAAGCAAAATCACCATGATCCGGCATAAACAGTTTTGTGCAACAACTTTTTTTCTTTAGTGCAAACCTTGATTGAAACTAGAAAATGCCAATAGAGTTTCAAAAGACTTACAGTTTCCTTTGTCCAATCCTTGCAAATGTTACCAACAAATAAAGTGTCATTGTCTTTACTTGGAGCTACACCACACTGTTTCCCATTAACCTGACAATAGAAAACATCATTTTCATGCTACATTATATAAAACCTCCGTTCTCTATTCCCCTGTGCAATATATTCTTTTCAGACAGAGTTACCTGTCCAAAAAGAAAAAAGAAAAACTTTTCTTACAGAGTAGCGTCTGAGAAGCATCAGCCAGTTTCCATTATTGAACATATCATTTTTTCAGTTGTGTATGTGTCCACAATGTGTCAATGTATATGCAATCATCTTGTGGCAAGATACTATAGTACCCTCTCTATCAACACATAATGAAATGAAGAAAAGGTAGCATATGGCCTATGGTGTTTAGATGACCGTGGATAATTATAAATGCTGTTTGGAATTATATCATCTTTATAACATGAGAATAGAAGATGCACACACAGGCTGAAACAATTTATGAAATCAAGAGAAAAGGAAAATGAAACAGGTGATGCCTAACAAGAAATGAAATTCAGGAAGTTTAACTTCAAAATTGAGTTAACTAAAGACTTCAGAGCCAAGGCAACACCACATATTAGTCAGCCAAATGGTATTTTGATAAACTAACTTAAATCATATTTGCATATTCATATACATCTTTCTTGCTTATAAGTTGCAATCCCTGCTATATTCTTAAATTCAAATACACATTTAGAGTGATTTTGAGAATCAAAAAGGTTGTGTGTGCAGCTCAAGAGCTTATAAATAAACAAAACTTCTCATCCATAGGAAAATTGTATGTGGCTTGGCATAACTAGACAAGTACACAATGATAATGAATAAATAGAAAATTCAGGCCACTTTCTTTCCTTTTGAAGAATTATAAATACAAAGAAATTAACAATAGGGATTAGATTGATACCACTGGATGTTTTAGTTCATTGACAGCACGCTTTGCCTGCTCAACAGTAGCGAATCTTAGGAAAGCAAAGCCCTTGTTTTTCTTAGTTACTGGGTTCTTTAAGAGCCTCACTTCAGTGATCTCACCCACCTGACTGAAAACATTCCTAAGATCATCCTCAGTGACATCTCGATCCAATCCACCAACAAAGACCTCGAACTCCTTCCGTTTCCTCCTTTCTGTGACCACGTCACGATGCTCTTCTTCGAACCCTTCTAGTTCCTCACCATGTTCATCTCCAACATCCTCCTCGCACATATCTTCCTTCAATTCCTCCTCTCCTTTTATTACAGCTTCCGTCATGTCTTCTCCATCAATTCTCCCTTTACCACGTGCTTCCTCTTCTTCTTTACCTTCCATCTCCCAATGCTCTTTCATCCCTTCATTTGCCTTGCCCTTTTCTTCAGCATCGGTAAGCAAGACACTACTTTCAAGTTCCAACCTATCTGATTTGTCCGTCATTCTTGGATCAATTACCTTATCCTCCTTTTCCTCTGATACAAAAAAGGTAGTAAGTCCCACAAATTATCACAACTGGAATTATTTTCTTCAAAAAATGACAAATATATCAATTGGCACAAAGCCTCAAAATAAAACTACATGTACACAATTGGTTCAATTCTATATTTCCCTTTTTTTCGCATTTTTTTTCAAATACTGACATATGTACCCCCAATAGAAATGAAATGAGATTGAAAATTTTCTGATCAACAAATGAAATTAGATTTGGGCGGCATTGGGAGCTGAGAAAAATGCAGGGAAATACATAAATGATAGTTTACATTGGATTTGAATTTTTTGAAAAAGAAACCTCCTTTCTTCGGTCTTGTTAATCATTTGATTTTACTCTACATTCTCAGGAATCAATCAGTCAGAAACTAAGTTAAAGCTTAAATCCTCTATTGATTCAATCCTTGAATTCTTTTAAAACTATATAAATCACACAAATTTTCGCTTTCCAATAAACTTTCTAACGATTCTCAGAATTCCAAACCAAAAAAAAGGAAAATTATTATATAAAAAAAAAACACATACTACATAAAAATTATGCATGTGTATAACAAGAGAGAGAGAGAGAGAGAGATTACCTTTGCGAGGAGGTCGACGGTGGTGATGATCGTGATCAAGGGCGGCGTGTTCTTCAACAACTGGGGATTTCTGGGACGGTTTCCCCTTGATGGCGGTGGAAGTGGAGGACGATGGTCGCTTCAGTACTCGGCGCGGTTGCATACTTACAACACTGACTTGGAGAGAGAGAGAGAGAGAGAGTGTGTGTGTGTGTGTGTAATTTGTAAAACAGAGTGAGAGAGACAGAGAGATGAATGGAATGTGCTGCGTACTACTTGGGAACGAAGCAAGAAGATGTTTCTCTGAAAGTCGTTATATTGACGCCGGGTTGACGTTGACTGGGCCTTGCTTTAATCTCAGCCATTCATTTTTCCCCCATAATACGTCCAACAACAGTGTGATTGATAAACTGCTTTGTTTATGTGAAATTTGGGAAATAGTATGTAAACACCCCTTTATAAGTAAAGAAAATAATAGAAAATAATAGTATAATTTTATAATATAAAAAAAAATCATAACTAAATAATAAGGTATAATTAAAAATTTCAACATTCAAAACTAAAAGAAAGTCATAATTAAAAAAAAATTAATCTTAATTTTAAAAAAATGACATAATTTAAGAGTGCATATAGTAGGAAATGTGTATAGTAAATTTTTTCATGAAATTTAAATTTATAGTCTAGAATACTGTTAAATAATTTTTTAAAATCCTGCTGTGGGGAAAAGATGATATTTTTTTTTTTGGGGGGGGATAAGAAGTTTTTAAAAAATACAATAAAGTACTATAAATTTGATGTGATTATACCAATTAAAAAAAATTCACTCAAACAAACAGAACCTTAGTTAAAAGGTTAAATCCACCCCAACTTTTCTATTAATAAGAAGATGAAAAATGATTTTCCTCCCGAAATTTTCTTCCCTGAATCCCCCGACTCGTTTTGGGCAGTTTTCTTTGTTTTTTTTCTTTTTTTTTTCTTCCCTAAAGAGAGAAAGAGAGAATGGAGCGAGGCCGTCGCTAATCGAGGGTCGAGGCTATCGCCGATTACCGCCGCCTTCACCTCCGCCTCCGCCTCTAGCCCAATTTTTTTTTTTTTTTTTTTTTTATCTGAAATGGTTGATGATGTTGATGATGAAGATGAATGGTTGATGCCCAGCCCGATTTTGTTTTTTTGATCTGAAATGGTTGATGGTTGATGCCCAGCCCGATTTTCTTTTTCTTCTTCTTCTTCATTTTCTTCTTTTTCTTCTTCTTACTTCTTTTTTTTTTATTTTCTTCTTCTGAAAAAAAAAATATAAATATAAATAAAAACGACGAAACGACGTAATAAAAACGACGAAACGACGTCGTTTTGATTTCGGGGGGATTTGGGGAAAGGCAGATTCGAGCTACATAGCATTACTGAAAATGATTTTTCCCCTGAAATTTTCTTCTCTGAATCCCCCGATTGTCAAAAATCACGTCGTTTTGGACAGTTTCCTTTTATTTTTTCTTTTTTTTTCTTCCCTCCTTTATGTCTAAAACGTAGAGAGGGAGAGAAAGAGGGAGAGGGAGAGAGAGAATGGAGTGAAGTCGTCGCCGATCTCGGCCTCCGCCTTCGTCTCCAGCCCGAATTTTGATTTTTTTTTTGGATCTGAAATGGTTGATGATGTTGATGATGAAGATGAATGGTTGATGCCCAGCCCGATTTTGTTTTTTTGATCTGAAATGGTTGATGGTTGATGCCCAGCCCGATTTTCTTCTTTTTCTTCCTTCTCTTCTTTTTCTTCTTCTTCCTTCTTCTTTTTTTGATTTTCTTCTTCTTAAAATATATATATATATATATATCAAAACGACGAAACGGCGTCGTTTTGATTTTGGGGGGATTCGGGGAAAGGCAATTCGAGTTACATAACATTACTGTAAGAAGATTATATATCCACTATAATCTACCAGACTCTTAGACTCAATATTTTCTCCAACCTAAAAGGAGAATAATGTAATTTAATCTTTTTAAAATTAATTATACCAAAATCACCTTAACTATTAATAAATCTATGAAATCATACATTTTTCACCCCACTGAATCAAAATAGTATTGTTAGCTCTTAAAAAATGAAAAGAAAATAAATAAATGTTTTTTTTTATATAAAAAAAAAAATATATATATATATATATATATACTTTTTCTGTTTGATTGTCCGTAAAAATTACTTTTCTGTTCTTTATACTTTTTCTGTTTGATTGTCCGTAAAAATTACTTCTCTGTTCTTTTGCCTTCAATTCTGTCTTGCCTTTTTAGTTTCTGCCTTTTCTCACTTTTTTTTCCTTTTCAAAGAGGAGTGGATAATATTAAATTTCCTTCTTGCTCCCCAAAAAAGAAAGCATGCATAGATAAATTCTCCAGTCCAATGAGATCAAAAAACAGTGGAGTTGTTTGGGCTGTCTTAAATAAGTTATTTTTTATCTTTTTAAACTAAAAGGTTGAGCAAAAAATATGAATATTTAGATTAATTTTTTGACATTTTATGAAAAAATATGTATTAAAAAATTGTATAAATAAATGTATAAGAGAAGATAGGGTAAAAAGCCGTACGGATGGACAGAGGAGCCGGCTTGGTGAGTAGATGAAAAAATATTATCTCCTTCTCAGGCTTTGATTGGATGGTATTGTTTGGCCCATAAGGGGTCACCACGGGTCTTATTTTTCTAATCGAAACCGTTAAATGTGTAGAACTCGTCGAGTACTATATGCTTGTAAAAAATCACGTTAATTAGATATTAACAGCTATCTGATCGTGTTATTTTTTTTGTTAATTATAACAAAACTGATTTAATCATGTAATTAGCAATATCCGATAGACGTAATTTTTTACAGACATATAATATTAGATGAGTTCTACATATTCAACTATTCAGATTATCAAAACAGAGACCCATGGTGAACCCCTACGGGCCCAACTTTACTATTAAGATTCAGTGAATATTCTCCTATAATTTTTTTTTTTTTTATCTGTCACTGACTGAACTTATCACGCCAGTCCATCATTTGGGCCAACTTTTTGATTTGTATTAATATTTGTATATTAATTTTTTAATATTTTTTTTTAGTGAATAGTGATAACTTTTTAATTTTTTGACTTTTTCTGAAGTGGCCAAACCAGCCCTGAAAAATTATACAAAACTTCATCAAGCTAGGGCTCCAAACTTAAAGCAAAAACCACATGTCCAACCTTTGTGGTGTATTATTACTCATCAGATATCATCTTGCCAAACCTAAAACTTATTCCCATAGCAAATTAAGAAACCAAAACAACAAATACCCAAATCAAAAACTTCTCTCAGCATCTAAAACAAAAAACCATATCTCTGAACTACCAAAACTCAGGCAGTTATTGATAAACTACCAAAAATGAAGCGAGTGCATGATCATTTCACTTCGAGCCCTAAAACCTGTTTATGCAGCGACTGATGGCTTGGATGCAGCAGAAAGCTTGGATCTCCTCTTTGCCAGGCTCTCACTGCGTCGCTCACGCTGCTCCTTCAACCTGGTGGCGAGGAGTTTGTGGTACTCGGCTGCCTCTTCCTTGGCCTTTGCAATTCTCTTCTTCTTCTCTGCAATCCTAGCTCGCTTCCTCTGCAGAGTCAGTGGAGTTACCAGTCGCTGTATCTTTGGAGCCTTGCTGCACTTCTTTCCTGCCCTCCAAACACACAAATAATGTCATATAAAAATATAGCTCTACAATAATCTTAATAAAATAAATTTTTAATTTTTGTAATACACAACTCCAAATATTTTTCATGAAGCAGCACAATTACTGACATAATAACAGCTTGAAATCACTCCCACCCAACTTTTGTTTTCGTATCATCATGATAACTATTTTTCGAATCAAATGCCTGACTACTCACCAGCAGGTCTTTGTCAATAATGACCATGTAGACATTTTTATATGCTATCCTACATGCCATGACAATAAATCCAAATTTAGAAAATAGCACACACAAAGAAAGCACCGATATAAATGTGCTTAAGCTACTATCTGATAGGTGAGAAACCAGATAAATGTGAATGGGCCAAAAAATTAAAGGCAGCTTCACCAATTTATTTTATCTATTTAGTTGTATAAGTAACCTATTAGTAGATGAAATTGCATTTTTATGATGCAGCAACAACCAAACGACTTGACCTCACATGGTGAAAAGTAATTTAAAAATGAGAAAGGCAGGAAACAAGCAACTCTTACCTGATTTTGTAGTAAAGGTTCGGCGGTAAGTGTTGACATATTTCCGGACATCGTCCTCCTTGGAGAGGTTGAACAGCTTCCGAATCTTTGATGCCCTCTTTGGACCTCTCATCCTGGGTTTCTCAATATCAGTCAATCCAGGTAGATCACTCTCACCCTTCTTCACAATAACCAAGTTCAGAACAGAGAGGTCTTGGCTGACAATGCACCCACGAACAGACTTCCTCCTTCTCTCTCCCTTGCGCCTTCCATGACCACGAAAGCACGGAGTGCCTGTTGTATAAACATGAAACAAAGACAACTTGATACAGCAACTGCAACATTTTAATACAAGCTTAGCTTAAAGAAACTCAAGTAGAAAAAAGGCTAGAAGCCCCACACTGCAAAAAGGTTAAGGTGGAACAAAGCCACCACGACAAAAAAACATAAAATTCCAATTAATGCACTTAGGCAGAAATCCAGCAGCATTACCGCAAGAATGCAGTCATTACTTATGTTAAGACTGAAAAAAAAATAACAAAAAAATGCAAAGATACTCCACAAAATTGAATTCCCAACCCAAATAATGGTAAAAAAATTTACTAAAAAAATGATATCAAATGTGTAATCAGTAATCACTAATTACAATTACTAGCAAAAGCGGCCGTAACGGGTGGCGGTAACCGCCAAAACCGTTACGTAACGGCGTTACGTAACGGTTGCGGCCGTTTTTTAAAACCTTGATTACTAGTTTACTAAATATAATAAAACAAAATACAAAAAACCAATGTTGTGTCTAGATGCTATCTCAATGAATTTGGCAAGTTCACTTTTGCATAAAATAAATGCGCCAATTTACTGACCTCTATGAAGCAAGAGACGAACACGACCAGGAGTCAGCACTCCCTGTTTCATGGGGAATCCTTGCTTGTCACAGCCACCCATGATCTTAAAAACATAACCCTTAAACTCCTGTAAACAAATAAAATAAAAATAAAAATAAAAATCCTTGTTTTCATCATAAACAAATAGCTAACAATAAAATTTTCCAAGCATATGAAACAAGATTATCAGCAGCATACCTCACCAAGGGAATCACCACTGACCTCCTGTGAGATCCTCTTGTCAAAGAAGGCACGGCTGTTCATTAAAATTTTAGTTAAGAAATCATTAGTCACTCTTATAGTGGTCACTGCATCCGGAATAAAATAGTTATCAACAGTTAAAAGCCAACAGCAGATAAAATACCAACTTGGCAATTGCATCAGTAATCCTAATCCCTGCATTTTATCTGTTTTCCCTGTCATTTCAATTAGCTATTTTTTAACCCTTAATTTTAAAATTTGTGTCAATTTGGTCCAATTGATAATGTCAGTTAAGGTTTTTGCTTAAAAATGGTCACTGAATTGATTGACGTTAACTGACCACGTTAAACAGATTTATAATTTTGTCTATAAAAGCATGACATGTGTTGTTTATGCGTACATTTTCCATCAAAAAACACTAACAACAGTAATATATTAAACCAAATTGAGACAAAATCATAAATTCAAAATCAAGTCAATTTAAATTATAGAGAACAACATGACACAACAAGCTTCTATAAACATCAAATGTATGTTTAAATCAAAACCCTAAATTATTATTGGTTGCTACTATTTACATAATATGCAATCAAACAAAACGTTGAATCCAATATCCTTTATTTCCTACTTACGTTTTTCATCGCACAGTAAAAAGTAGAAAGCGGGGGATTCAAAAAAATCACAACATATGCTTCTTTTGGATGCCGAGAAGATACTAGAAAAAGGAGAGAAACTGGAATGTAAATCAGGTACTCAGAAAACCAAAATCGCCAACCAAAGGTAAAATACATCCAATCAGTTACCAAACCAACAAGAAACATAAATACTCCAAAAAAATCTCAATTTTTCATTGTTCTACACCGTTTTCTTAGCATCCAAACATAGGGTCAAAAGTTACAGAAAAAATATATAGATAAATTCTTACAGTTTCTGGTCATCATCGATTTCGAGCTTTTTCTGGCACCCAGTGGTTGGATTCGCTATATTGAACTGCAAATCAAAGAGATAGGGGAAAAAAATTACAACGTGGGAAAAGCAAGGGTCCGATCGAGTTTCATGTGAAGAAAAATTAGGGCATTTAGTTTATTTGTGATCAAAGTACCTTCATCCTCCTGTATAGACCCTCTACTCTACTCAGTCGCTCGTCGCAGGGGCCAAACTTGACAGTTAGGGTTGCACAATAATATGAGACAACGACGGAGTTGTTGGGTTGGGTTAGGTTGGGTTGGGTTGGGTTGGGTTGAGCCACAAGGCCCATAACAAGCGATTTTATTTTGGGCAAATTACAAACACCCCCCTCGAGGTTTAGTAAAAATACAAATTCCCCCCTGAGGTTTGAAAAATTACAAATTGCCCCCTAATGGTCAAATTTTCATAACAAATTAAGAAAAATTAGGGGGGAATCTGTATGAAAATAAAAACCTCAGGGGGTAATTTGTTATGAAAATATAAACCACAGGGGGCGGGATGTAATTTCTCAAATCTCAGGGGGGAATCTGTATTTTCACCAAACCTCGAGGGGGGTGTTTGTAATTTGCCCTTTTATTTTGGACAAATTATTAAGAAGTGTTTTTTGAGAAAACGTGTAACATTTTAGTCTTATAATCTTTTATATTTATTCAAAAGTTCTACAACCTTTTTTTTCCCCTTCTTCTTTACCTTTTTTTTTTTTTTTTTTCTGTCCCTTTTACTCTTTGTGATTTTTGACGATCGTCAATGGGCAACTAGATCTTGCTTATTCTCTTTCTCTTTTTGATATATAGTCACCAGCGACCGACAACTATCATCGATAGAATTCATCAGCAATCACTGACCGTCGACTCCTTACTTCACCCTTAACAACGGTGAAGAAGATATGTTTCTGACAAAGAAGATGAGTAGATTTACTTAGATCTGATGTAGATCTACATCAAATC
The DNA here is from genome assembly GCF_004153795.1 of Camellia sinensis. Classification (NCBI taxonomy): domain Eukaryota; kingdom Viridiplantae; phylum Streptophyta; class Magnoliopsida; order Ericales; family Theaceae; genus Camellia; species Camellia sinensis. Next base: position 733,537 of record NW_021025877.1, read on the forward strand.
TGACTAGATCTAAACAGAAAATAATTGTCGGAGTACAATCCTCTCTCTATCTATCTCTTTTCTTCGATCTCTTAATTTTTCTACATTTTTTCTGCAATACACTTCTCTATTCTATTTTAATGAAAAAAATTTCAAGTTTTAAACGAGTTATTTTCGAATTTTAGTTACAAAAGGTGAAAATTGTAAAATTTTACAGTTTCAATTTTAATTGGTACTAGACTGAATCATGGTTTAAAACTATAAAATTTTACAGTTTCATAACATTCTTTAGTACTGTAAAATTTTTACAGTTTCATTACATGTTTTTCAATTTCATTAATAAGGATAAATGCTTAATAGATTTTTGTTTTGAAACTGTAACATTTTACAGTTTCAAAGCTTGCTTTTCAATTTGATTAATATTGGAGATTATTTGCTTAAACCCTACAAAATTAAAAAATAACATATGTTTTTTTTTCATTGTTGCTATTTTTTGTCGTTACATTTTTTTTCCTTTTAATTTATCAATATTTAGCACATTTTGTTTTTTTTTTCGCTCTAATTTCACTATTTATTCTTTTTTTTTTTACAACATTCTGGACATTCTAGTGAGTCTCCAACGATGTTAGTAATGTCTAGTGAACGTTATAGACATTCCCGCGACTTTTATTGACGTTCATAACATTCTGGTCAACTTTCAACGATACTCCGACAACTTCTTAGTGATGTTGAATATTCTGGCAAGTCTCTGGTGACCATTTGACGGAAGTCCGACGGTAGTAGGATATAACTAGGGGTGAGCATGGTCCGGATTGGACCGGATTGGGATAAAACCAGGACCAATCCGTTATTTACGGTTCCTAAAAAATTGGAATCAATCCAATCCATTTAAATCATGGAACCAATCCGAACCAATCCATTTAAATACGGATTGGATCGGTTTAGGACCACGGATTCACATAATTAAATAACAAAAATATATATATAACACTTGAATTTCATAAAAATATAAACATAGCGCTATATTAGTTCCCCCTTCTTTGCGCCTAGGGGTGAACTCTCTTTTCTAATTGCTGGTTTGGGAGTGAAAATTCGTCTTCGTTTTTCGGGCATCGGCATTTTGTTCTGTCAACTTATATTGGTACATATAAATTCTATTATTTGAATTCAATATAGCATATCTTCAAAACTAAATAGAAAAATTATGCATGTAAATTATATTCAGTCAAAAAAAGATGCTATCAATTGCCTTTACTGTTGTCATCAAACAAAGTACTCCCACACACACCCTTTGTCAGCAAGCTATCATTTCATTTACTTATCACAATGAAGTATGTGATTCTGGTTTCTTAGCTTCTATTCATTTAATTCGATAGTTGGAATTAGGAGTGCACAAAAGAATCGACTAGAATACCATCAACAATCGTTAATGTTAGCGGTACCTCCTAACAAGGACGGATCCAAAATTCTAACTTGGGGAATATTACAGCATATATAAATTTAATATATATATATATATATATTGATAACAATTAAAAATATATAGGACTAATTGGTATAAGTGTTTTGTTTTGGGATTAGATGGGTTTTGAACTTTATATATGAGATTTATTGGTAACTTCCCCTTTTATTTTCTACTCTTTCATTTTCTTTAAAAAATAAAAAACAAAATTAGAGGACTTGTTTAAGAATTGACTATGTTAATTAATTTATCTTATTTTTATGAAAAAATTTGAAAGAATATAAATAATAATAATGAAAAAAAGTGGCATAATTTGGTGTTTTGGTTATTTAATAATAAGAAGGAAAAAAAATCATCCCAAACGAGTTAATAAACACGACAAACGGCATTATGCTACTTTTACAGCCATCTAAATCATATAACTTAATTGTTTCATTTTAAATTCAATAAACTTTTACAGCCATCTAAATCATATAACTTAATTGTTTCATTTTAAATTTATATTGAAGAGAAATTTGAGTAATATTTTAATGCTAAACACTAATTTTTAATTAAATTCTTATTAAAAATTCTCACCATATTCCAAGAGTGGTAATTTGGTAGATAAATAAAGCTTTAGATAAAATAAGAAAATATAGTATTGGGTGCTTTGGCCAAAATCTAAAATTGGATGTTCTTTGTCCAAAAGTTCAAGTACTAATTTTCTTTGTCCATAAGGATAAATTTAGGTAAAATGACCAAAATACTCGTACTATATATATACCTACCTAGGGTTAGAAACTCCATTGCATCTCTCTCTCTCTAAACCATTATTCGCTTTCTCTTCACTTTCATCTCCGATCCTACCACCACTACCACCGTCATCCCTCTGACACCACTCCCACCGTCGCCTTCTCCTCACTTTCTCCATCACTCACCGCTCTCTCTCTATCTCTCTCTCTCTCTTCTTTTCTTCACCTTCCGTTGCTGCTGATCTTCATCAATCTTCATAGACCTAAGTACCGCCAATCTTCTCACGCCATCATCGTCGCCTCCTCTTCCGCCATCGCCATTGCTATCACCATCGCCACTAGGGGTGCTTGTAGATCAATTGTTGACGGTTAAGTTTGCGGGTTGGGAAAAATTGAACCCGCAACCGCCTACAGTGCGGATTATGGTTTGTGAGGATAGGGTTCGCAAGTATGCTAGCGGTTGCAGACGATTTGCGGATTCGGCTTTTCATTTAAATTTTTTTATTTGAACTTTTTTTTTGGGCACTTTTTCATAAATCCCTTTTGACGTACTTATGTTCTATTTAGTCGACATTATTTTCTTATATTCCAATAAGTCCTATGAGTGACGTAGTTACCAAAATACCCTTAATAATATTCACATTTACAGTGTGAATGTTCCGTGATGTGAATGTTTACACCACCGTCGATGTGAACATTCACACCATCAATGTGTTCACCATCAATGTGAATGTTAACATATCAATGTGAATATTCACACTGTTAGTGTCAATATTCACACTATTTAAAAAATATTTGTAAGGGTAGAAATGTCCATAACTACTTTGAAAATGAGAATTAGGATTTGGTAGATCAAATATTCAAATAATAGGACTTATTGAAATACAAGAATATCTTATGAACTAATTGGGATACAAACACTCAAAAAAGAATTTTCTAATAAATCTCCCATTTTTTTTCCATTTTTAAATATTATTTTGGGCATTTTTCCTCCATTTTTAACATATTATTTTGGGTCATAAAATCACATATTTCTTATCATAATATCACATATTTCTTATCATAATATCATTATTTTTCAAATGATTTATCCCAAATAAATTACAACCTATCTATCCAATTTACTTCCATTAGGAAACAGACCATAAGCACAGGTCAGGATTAGTTAATTAACTCACATTCACTTTGCAAAAAAGGTATAAGTTAAACAATCTATACAAATGTGGGTGGGTGAGTGCATGTGCGGGTAAAACCCATGACCTCCTCGCAACCTGCAAAACAGGAAAATCATAACCCGCATCCGACTCTAACAATTATGCGAAACCACCCAACTAGGCACTGGTGGTTCAGGTTGGGCGATTTTTGCTAGTCGAATAACCATATGCCCAGCCCTAATCTCGACCATAACTGTTCATCGTTAGTACGAAGCTCACGAAGCCTTTCTCTGTGAAAAGTGAAAGTTTGCGGAGAAATAATTTATTTTGAAAAACAATTTTTCAAAGAAATACTACTTGATTACACAATCGAAAATACCTCAATCCAAGCGTTTGATAATACCTCACAAAGTGATCCAAGTGTCTCGCCTCCAAAGTGATTCACCTTGCACCCTCTTAAATTTATTTTTGTGTATATTTTTCTACAGATCTTAAAAATTCTAATGGCCAATTTTTATATCAAATACATCTGATATATATACACAACACATGATAGAGTTTGCATGTAGGTGGGATCCTTAGAGATCTCTATCTTTTAGTTGTGGGGATAAAATAAAAGATGTATCTTTCATCTTAAATATGCAGGATACAACTTATCCAATTTTTCATTAATTATTTTTTAAATAGATAACATAGAACTTTCACTAATTGCAATAATGTCCATCAACACATTATAATTAAATCCCTAAAAGTAGAGAATTACAAGTGAGGCCCTTCTTACAATTAGTCACAAATTTCCTTCCACCAAACTATATTCCACATGAGGTACTAGGTATGGACAAATTTATCACAATCAAAAAACCGTAACTCATGTAACCGAATTCTAAATTTTTCCTTTTTCTAATTGGACCCTAAAAGCATTTTTCAAAAATAGCACTTTTGTAATTATATATGTATAGAAATATTTTTATGAAAAAGTAACCGGCCGGTTTTCTTTTGGTCCAACGTTAATAGGAAAAATTGCTTGAATATACTTTCTCACTTTGAAAATGGTGGATTCCATGTTAAGCACATATATAAATCAATTACCATTCACATAACCCAACATGTCCGTATATAGCCTTTGGTTCGGCGTCACCGATTGACAATATCAAAGTTAAATGAATAGTTAATTAATTTATACAAGCCTCTCAAGTCAAAGGAAAATAAGTGTATTTTAATAGAACTACCTTTTAAACTGACAGTGATCATTCCATAGGTGTTCTCAAAACCGATCTTGTTCAGCGCATGTACTTATTGCATAACACCCACCTATTTGCTTAAGGTCACTACCTCAATGATGGAGTTAACCATTCTATCATATAGCAACAAAACAGGTGTAGGCCATAGTAGTACAACGCCCAATCAACACCCATAGCCTAGAACATTAATTGGGTCTACAAGGCACCGAAAAATCATAACTCCTAACTTTTGGTTCATTAACCATTAGCATGTTTTTCTACAATGTTACCTAAGGGACCTTATGTCCACATCATATGTAACATTAAATATAACATTACCTATAATAATATACAAAATGCAAAATAAAATGCCAAGCAATGTTATATAATCAATTAATAAAGTCAATAAATTGGTTTTTGAGGACACAAATGCTAACATTCTCCTACTTGCACTCAAAACCAATTACACATGTATTTAATACCATTCTCTTTTAAATAATTTCAAAAATTATTTAAAAAGGTATTATCCCCATGATCTGATCGAAGAGCTTTGATGCTTTTTCCAGGTTGCTTTTCTATTTCACTATGAAATTCCTTGAACTTTTCAAAGGATTTAGACTTATGTTTCATTAGGTACAAATAATCATACCTAGAATAATCATTGGTGAATGTAATGAAATAGTAAAAACCACCTCTTGCTATGTGATTTATTGGACCTCAAACATCTATGTGTATTAATCCCAAAGCTTCTATGGCTCTAATTCCTTTTCTTAGAAATGGTATTTTAGTCATTTTTCCTTGCAAGCAGGGCTTACAAATTGGATAAGGCTTAATTTTCAAAAAAATCTAAATGCCCATCGTTGACCAATCTATTTAGATGCTCCAAATTGATATGACCAAGTTTCAAGTGCCACTTGTAAATTTGATAGACATCCTTTTTTCTTTTAAAGGGTAACATACCGGTGGATATATCATTCTCAACACAATTAATGGAATTATCAATAGGACTAATAAAGTAAAGACCATCTATTAAAATGCCAGAAACCACAAGTTTATCATTGTGCTTAAAAACAACTTTTGAAGAAAAAAACAAAACAAAACAAAACAAAATCCCAACGAAATTAACTTTGAAACATAAATTAAATTTCTACGGATATCTGGCACAAATAGACAATCTTCTAAAACTAGAGTTCTGTTAAATGCTAATTCCAAATAAAAAAATCCGTATGGAAACTGCCAATTGTTGCACTTGTTCCCAACTTCATTAGCATCTCCCATTCATTAAGCCTTCTGGTCTCCTTGAACCCCTGCAACATATTGCAAATATGTGAGGTCACACCAGAGTCCACACACCAAGCATTAGGAGGACCAATCAATAAATTGGTTTCAATAACAAACAGATTCAACATACCTTCCGAAGGTTTGTCCTTTTTTAGTGTTGCCAAACAATGACGGCAGTTTCTCTTCCAATGGCTAGGCTTTCCGCAATGGAAACAATTTCTTTTGCTTTTTTTCTTATCTATACCTTTTTTAAAAACACCTAGTGTTTTTCCAGAGGACTTGGAGCCCATAGATTTCTTATTCAAATTATTCTTGCCCTTATGCTTGAATTTTCTAGGACTTTCCTTCTCACCCATCATCACAATGGGTTGGCTCTTTTTAATAAGATCATCTGCTGCTTGTAACATATTGAGCAGCTCTGATGGTGCAACAATCATCTTATTCATATTGTAATTCAAAATAAACTGATTATAAGAATCTGGTAAAGATGAAAGTATCGCATCAATTTTAGTTTCACCATCAATATCTGCACCCAAAGTTTCCAGTATGTTAATGAAAGATATCATTTTTAGAACATGTTCCCGTACTGGAGTACCTTCCACCATTTCGGTGGACATCAAACCTTTCATGGCTGTTTGGCGTGCAGTTCTACTTTGTTCTCCAAACTTTTCTTTCAAGTTAACTATCATGTCTTTTGCAATAGGAACACCCTCATGCTGCTTTTGCAACACATTGGTCATTGAGGCCAATATGTAGCATTTTGCAACATCATCCGCCTCATGCCACTTCTTAGTGGCTTCACGTTGTTCATCAGTTTCATCTGCATTGTTAAATTTCTCTTCCAGTCTACATAGTTTGGTCCAATCAAACGATTATCATCAAGAATTTTGGACAAAGGCTTAAAGTTGGTCATTTTTAACTACATATGTTAAAAATTAAAACATGTGTCAGAAGAATATAAGTATTGCATTGTATATAAATCCATAGGATGCGGGATTTTGAATTTACTATGGTAATGCTCACTAGAATTTTTATTTAAACAAATTATAACCCCACAAATATAACATTTATATTTAAAACATTCATAGTGTAATAACCCTCACACTGTCCTAACCATACTTATATGCATTCATATGATTCTGTCTTGTTAAGCTTACATTTCAAGTCTTGTCCTTGTTCGCTTAAGTGTTACAGCATGCTTTATACCTTGCTCGGTGTGGGTTTAGCTGAGGTCACCCTGAGCCTAGGTCAGTTTTGAGCCTCTTACATCTAAGACAATCTTGGAATTTACTTTGGTAGGCTCCACTTTCGCTCTGACATGTTGGCCGAGATGTCATTATCTAGGCCGAGGTGTTCATCGCCTAGGCTGAGATGTGTATTATCTAGGCCGAGATGTTACCCTTGAACCCAAGTGACCTTACTCCTAGATTGGTACGACCTAGACCGAGGTGTGACACATCTAGGCCAAGGTGTGGCACAGCTAGGCCAAATGTTGTCCTTTCTAGCTGAGGTCTTTGCCCCTTGCTTGCCGAAGTCTTGTTGTTAGCCAATGTCGTTACTTGTCGGAGTGCTTTTGCCGCCTAGCTTGTTGAGTACACTTTGTCATAGTCTTGTCTTTTTACTCAGTCACCTTTTTTAGTAGAACCAACCAGCCGTTGCCACGTACCCCTACAAAGGGTTAAGTCAGCCGACAAACCCAGAAAATATACATTTTTGTATTATATCTTTGCCTTGTAGAGAGAGAGAAGCTCTAGGAAGAAGAAGAAGTTTTAGAGTGAGAGAGTGGGCTTTCGAGCTTGATTCCTAGAGATCAAACCGTCAGATTCGTGTATTGAGGTTAGATTCTTGATTTATTCTTGTTGTTCTTTATGTTTATCTAGCTGTATTGCATGATCTAGCATGATTCATGAGTCGTGCATTGATTTAAAATCTGGTTCTAGAAAGAGAAATGGTGTTCTTGAGTTCTTAAAAGAAAGTCTTGTTTTGATCCGAAAGTTTGTATTGAGAACCATGTTTTTGTGTTTGTTTTCATAAGATCCTCGAGTATGGAAACCCAGGTCCATGTTTTCGAACTCATAGCATGAAATCTTAGATTTTGAAATAACAAGTTGCGAATGAGCATTCATATTTCTCATGTTCATGTTCTTCATGTTCTTCAGTAGGGGGAAACCCAGATTTTCCCGACTTCATTTCCTTGAATGTGGCCATCGAGGCCACACCTCGGCAAGGAGGTGTGGGACCTCGGCCTAGACCTGGTAGTTGCCCAGCATGTTTTCCCAAGATAAGAAACTATGTTTTGTTTTGATTTGACTTAGTTTTTTTAGGAAGGCCGAGATCATCTGTATGCATGTGAAACTTGTTTGAAAGTGCATTCAACAGACTTTGCCATGTGTTTGTAGGACTTGGACTTGCCTTGACCCCGACGTTTGAAGAACTATGTGAGTGGTATTTTTAATAAAGCTATGTTACACTGCTTTGATAAAGCCAGTTATTTTGTAAGACTCTATAAACAATGCTGAGATTGGCTCAATCAGGTCTAGAAAGAATTTGTAAAAGAAAAACAATAACGAGGTCTAGATTAACAAAAGCTAGTTTTAAGCCAATTGGTTGTTTCTTTTATTCTTCAAATATTTGGTTTTGGAACTAAATTAATTCAGTAGATCATCTATGTTATTAGTTAGTCATCCTGGAGTAATAAGTGATGGCATAAACTTACTTTATGCTTGAAGTAGTTTAAACATACTTTATACTTT
>NW_021025877.1:742569-754896 GCF_004153795.1 Camellia sinensis
ATAGACCCAGAAAATATACATTTTTGTATTATATCTTTGCCTTGTAGAGAAAAAGAAGCACTAGGAAGGAGAAGAAGTTTTAGAGTGAGAGAGTGGGCTTTCGAGCTTGATTCCGTAATCTCGAATTACTGGCCATCATGGCACCATTCTACTAGGGGCGGAATAGGGTCGTGACAGATTGGTATCAGAGCACAAGTTTCTTATAGTACGTTATTCACGCACTTGAGTCCTAAAGAGCATAGGATTTCCCTTAGAAAAATGTTAGGATCGCATCATATTGCTTGCTATTTGACAAGGTGTGCATCATCTCGGCATGACCATTTGTTATTTGCATACATGATTCTTGGTCCAGTTTGTTTTAAAGTTGCATTTCGCATACTCATAGCATCATGAGGAGAGGTAGACCACCAGTTGGCCGAGATCAATCAGAGGATAGACTGGACAGATTAAAAAGACTGGTTGAAGGTTTAACCCGTGAGTTGAGACAAATGAGGCAACAGAATGCTAATGCTACATCTACCAAGGCCGAACAGACGAATGGCCGACATGCAGTTCCGCCTCCACCTCCTCCAGTGCCTCAAGTGCCTCCGCAGCCAGCCTTGTATGGGGACGGCACGATCGCCTTGATTAGGGAGTTTAAGAAGATGAAACCGCTGAGATTCTCAGGGGGTATAGAGCTGATGAAGGCCGAGGCGTGGGTTTTGGAAATGGAGAAACTGTTCGAGATCTTTCCCAACATCGACGCTCAGAAAGTGACATTGGCAGCATTCACATTAGACGACGACGCTCGAAGGTGGTGGATGATGATCCGAGAAGCTAATCCTGGTTTAACTTGGACTAGATTTTTGGAACTGTTTTACAACAAGCATTTTTCCCTTAGCGTTCGAGGTCGCAAGACCACAGAGTTTCAAGCTCTGACGCAAGGCAATAGGACAATGGCAGAATACGACCGTGCTTTCACCGAATTGGCGAGATACGCGCCTCATATGGTCAGTGATGAATATAGGAAAGCCAAGAAGTTTGAAAGTGGACTACGTGGACCGATCCAGGTTCGAGTCAACATGCTCAATATGTCGACTTACGCCGAGGTGTTAGACAAGGCCATTCTAGCGGAAGCTAACTTAAACCAATATCAAAATTCAGGAGAGAGTCAGAGGAAGAGACAGAACTATGAAAGTCGTCGGATGTCGTTTAATATCAAGAAGAAGGCGAGCATGGGCAGTTCCAGTAACTCAAATCGGGATGGTAATACTAAGCCGGCGTGTGTGAGTTGTGGGAAGCCGCATCTCGGGGTTTGTCGTTGGGCGACAGGGGCCTGCTTTGAATGTGGCGAGATAGGCCACCGCGTGAAAGACTGTCCGAAGGCAAGGGCTGATGATGGCAAGAAAAATGGGAGCACCTCGGGCTCTGCACACGGAAGCAACGTCGGAAGGACACAGATGAGACAGGGCAGAGTTTTTGCTCTGGTGCTAGGAGACACCCAAAATGCTGAAACGGTAGTGTCAGGTACACTCTCAATTTGCTCTCAAGTTGCATACATCTTGATTGATTCGGGCTCTACACATTCATTTGTATCTGTTAAATTTGCCGAGAAGTTAAACAGACTGCTAGAACCCCTTGATTATGTGTTATTCGTATCTACTCCATCTAGGGGAACTATAATTGTTGCATCCATATATAGGGCGTGTGTTGTGGTGATTGAGGGTGTAGAATTATTAGTTGATTTGATGCCATTACGCATGACTCACTTCGATGTCATATTGGGAATGGATTGGTTAATAGTGAATCATGCATCCATTAATTGTGCTAATAAGAGAGTCACATTGAAGACCCCAAACCAAGCTGAGGTCATTTTCTAGGGTAAGGGAGTAGTACCCCCACCTTACTTAATCTAATCCATAAAAGCCTATAAGTTGATCCAAAAAGGGTGTTAGGGTTATTTGTGCAGTATACTAAGTGATTTGAATGGAAGTGTTAAGTTAGCCAACATACCAGTTGTTAAGGAATTCCCCAACGTCTTCCCAAATGAGTTGCCTGGCCACTTAGTCGATAGAGAAATAGAGTTTACCATGGACATCATGTCGGGAACGCAACCTATCTCCAAAACACCCTATAGGATGGCCCCAGCTGAACTTAGGGAACTAAAACTGCAATTACAAGAATTGTTGGATAAGGGATTCATTAGGCCGAGCACTTCACCATGGGGAGCACCCGTTCTATTTGTTAAGAAAAAGGATGGCACACTAGTTGGCCTTGGGCAATTGTGAATTACTGGCCATCATGGCACCATTCTACTAGGGGCGGAATGGGGTCGTGACAGAGAATTTACTGGGAATAGGGCTGTTCAAAAATCCGTTCAAACCGGTAATCCGGACCGAACCAGATCGAATTATACGGTTTGGTTCGGTTCTATTAAGAATTGGTTCGGTTACGGATTAAGAAATATGAGAACCGTAAAAACGGTTCGGTTAATGGATTTTATGAAAAAACCGCGGTTCAAACCGAACCGAACCAAATTTTAAAAAATAAAATAAAAAATATATATATAATATCAAGTTTTATTTTTATTAATTGATTTTTTATAATTTTAATGATATTAGGATGGTATATATATGTAATATTAAGTAATGCCATAATATTATTAGTTTTAATCATGAGTTAAATGTAATTAGTTTGAATAATTATTTTTAAGAAGTTGTACGCCAAGTTGAGCAAGTGCGAGTTTTGGCTTTTCAGCATCTCATTTTTAGGGCATGTGATTAATGAAGAGGGTATATCAGTTGATCCGAGCAAGATTGAGGCCATTGTGAATTGGCCGACGCCGACCAATGTGTCCGAGGTTCGTAGTTTTCTGGGCTTGGCAGGTTATTACCGAAAGTTTGTGAAGGACTTCTCAAGGATAGCAGTACCATTGACACAACTAACTAAGAAGGGAACAACATATGAATGGACCGATGATAGAGAATCAGCCTTCCAAGAGTTGAAGACGAGGTTAGTTATGGCACCTGTTCTTGTACTCCTGTCAGGTAATGAGGGATTTCAGATTTTCAGTGATGCTTCACATAAGGGTTTGGGTTGTGTATTAATGCAAGGGGGCAAAGTCATAGCATATGCATCTCGTCAGTTGAAACTTCATGAAAAGAACTATCCAACCCATGATCTAGAGCTAGCAGCCGTGGTGTTTGCTTTGAAGATTTGGCGTCACTACTTGTATGGAGCCTTTTGCCAAGTTTTTACAGATCACAAGAGTTTGAAGTACTTATTCACTCAAAAGGAACTAAATTTGAGGCAGAGAAGATGACTTGAATTATTGAAGGATTACGACATGAAGATTCAGTATCACCCAGGTAAAGCAAACTCGGTAGCCGACGCATTGAGTAGAAAGTCAGTGGGAAGTTTGGCATGCCTAGCCATGATTTCAGTGGAGCCGACTACTATTGGGGAAGTAAAGGCAAGGCAAATAGAGGATGAATTCCTGAAGAAGGTAACCGATGAGATTATCACCAGGCCGAGGTCAGGTTACACCCTTGAGAATAGAGTGTTTAAGTTTAAAGGAAGATTGTACGTGGCCGACGTCCTAGAGTTGAAAGGAAAGATTTTGCAAGACTCTCATGGATCCAGATTTACAGTTCATCCAGGGAACACCAAGATGTATCAAGATGTAAAACAGACTTTTTGGTGGCCGAATATGAAAAGAGAGATAGCCGAGTTCGTGTCCTAGTGTTTGTATTGTCAATAAGTGAAAGCAGAACATCAGAGGCCAGCAGGACTTCTCCAACCTTTGCCGATTCCTGAGTTGAAATGGGAACACATCTTCATGGACTTTGTGATTGGTTTGCCGAAGACATAGAAAGGAATGGATTTGATCTAGGTTATAATCGACAGATTAACTAAGTTAGCATACTTCTTGCCTGTTAAGACTTCGTTTAATGCTGATCGACTTGCTGTGTTGTATATGAATGAGATTGTTAGACTTCATGGTGTGCCGATGTCCATTGTGTCAGACCGAGATCCAAAGTCTGTTTCTAGATTTTGGCAGAGTTTACAAAGGGCTTTGGGGACCGAATTGAGGTTTAGTACGACTTTTCATCCCCAGACCGATGGCCAAACGGAGAGAACAATTCAAACACTTGAAGATATGTTTAGACTATGTGTATTGGACTTCAAAGGAAGCTGGGAAGTGCATTTGCCATTAGTAGAATTCGCTTACAACAACAGTTATCAAGCTAGCATTGGCATGGCGCCGTATAAAGCCTTGTATAGAAGAAAGTGTAGATCGCCAATATGTTGGACCGAGGTAGGAGATAAAGCTTTGATCGGCCACGATCTAGTTCAAAGGACAACCAAAAAGATCAAGCTTATCCAACAGAGAATCAGAACCGCTCAGAGTCGACAAAAGAGTTACGCCGACCAGAGAAGAAAATAGTTAGAGTTTGAAGTTGGGGATCATGTATTCCCGAAGATCTCACCGATGAAAGGAGTTTCAAGATTTGGGAAGAAGGGTAAATTGGCACCCCCTTACATTGGGCCGTTTGAAATTCTTGAGAAAGTTAACCTGGTTGCCTACAGACTTGCTTTACCACCGAGATTAAGTCAAGTTCATAATGTGTTTCATATCTCGATGTTGATGAAGTATATTCGGGATCCACTGCACGTGATTGATCATTTTGGGATTGTGGTTGATGAAGATTTAAGCTATGAAGAAAAACCGATGCGTATTATCGATAGACAAGTGAGGCAATTGAGAAACAAGGCAATACCGATGGTGGAAATTGAATGGACAGAGCATTACAGCATGGATGCTACATGGGAAATGGAAGAAGAAATGAAAGTCCGATATCCGGGGTTATTCTTGAATCGAGGTAACTCAAGTTTGGGGACCAAACTTCTTTAAGGGGGGTAGGATGTAATAACCCTCACACTGTCCTAACCATACTTATATGCATTCATATGATTCTGTCTTGTTAAGCTTGCATTTCAAGTCTTGCCCTTGTTCACTTAAGTGTTATAACATGCTTTGTACCTTGCTCGGTATGGGTTTAGCCAAGGTCACCCTGATCCTAGGTCAGTTTTGAACCTCTTACATCTAAGACCATCTTAGAATTTACTTTGGTAGACTCCACCTTCGCTCTGACATGTTGGCCGAGATGTCACTATCTAGGCCGAGGTGTTCATCGCCTAGGCCGAGATGTGTATTATCTAGGCTGAGATGTTACCCTTGAACCCAAGTGACCTTACTCCTAGATTGGTACGACCTAGACCAAGGTGTGGCACATCTAGGCCAAGTGTTGTCCTTTCTAGCCGAGGTCTTTGCCCCTTGCTAGCCGAGGTCTTTGCCCTTTACTTGTCGGAGTGCTCTTGTCGCCTAGCTTGTTGAGTACACTTTGTCATAATCTTGTCTTTTCACTCAGTCACCTTTTTGAGTAGAACCAACCAGCCGTTGCCACGTATCCCTGCAAAGGGTTAAGTCAGCCGACAAACCCAGAAAATATACATTTTTGTATTATATCTTTGCCTTGTAGAGAGAGAGAAGCTCTAGGAAGAAGAAGAAGTTTTAGAGTGAGAGAGTGGGTTTTCGAACTTGATTTCTAGAGATCAAACCGTTAGATTCGTGTATTGAGGTTAGATTCTTGATTTACTCTTGTTGTTCTTTATGTTTATCTAGCTGCATTGCATGATCTAGCATGATTCATGAGCCGTGCATTGATTTAAAGTCTGGTTCTAGAAAGAGAAATGGTGTTCTTGAGTTCTTAAAAGAAAGTCTTGTTTTGATTCGAAAGTTTGTATTGAGAACCATGTTTTTGTGTTTGTTTTCGTAAGATCCTCGAGTATGGAAACCCAGGTCCATGTTTTCGAACTCATAGCATGAAATCTTAGATTTTGAAATAACAAGTTGCGATTGAGCATTCATATTTCTCATGTTCATGTTCTTCATGTTCTTCAGCAGAGGGAAACCCAGATTTTCCCGACTTCATTTCCTTGAATGTGGCCATCGAGGCCACAGCTCCGCAAGGAGGTGTGGGACCTCGGCCTAGACCTGGTAGTTGTCCAGCATGTTTTCTGAGATAAGAAACTGTGTTTTGTTTTGATTTGACTTAGTTTTTTTAGGAAGGCCGAGATCGTCTGTATGCATATGAAACTTGTTTGAAAGTGCATTCAACAGACTTTGCCATGTGTTTGTAGGACTTGGACTTGCCTTGACCCCGACGTTTGAAGAGCTATGTGAGTGGTATTTTTAATAAAGCTATGTTATAATGCTTTGATAAAAGCCTTGTTTTGCTTTGTTTTGAAAAGTATTTGTAAGCATGAATGGTTATTCCTAGTTGGAAAATATGTATTATCTTGTTTTGATGACATTCTTGGAAAGTCCTTACGTGCCGGAGGACTCTAAGCATTTGCAGCACAATCTTGAAAGTCCTTACGTGCTGGAGGACTCTAAGCATTTGCAGCACAAAGTTTGGAAGTCCGTACGTGCTAGGGGACTCTAAGCATTTGTAGCACAAGTCCTTACGTGCTGGGGGACTTTAAGCATTTGCAACACAAAGTTTAGAAGTTTGTACGTGATAGGGACTCTAAGCATTTGTAGCACAAGTCCTTAGTGCCAGGGGACTATAATGCAACTGCACCACTGAATTGAGATATCTCCCTTGTCTTGCCTTGTTTGCCGCGTGGGTTTGTTTGTCCGAGATGTCATCACTTGTACTATAATGATGCTAGTAAGCATCCCTTGAAGCTTGAAAGATTTGCTAGATGGACTTGGTTCATCCCTTGACTTGCACTAATTATGTTATGTATCGTTTGATAAAGATCTTGAATACCAGTCATGCAAACTCCATTATTATTTATACCATTCACTGAGTATCCAAGCTCACCCCTCTATATATATATATGTAGGTGACGAGCAGAACGGCGGTGACGCCTAGATGTACTTGCCACTTGTTTTGAATTTTGCACTTTTGCAGCATCTTGAAGATTATACTTCTTAGTTGTATTTCATTGTATTTTGTATTTGATGGCTGAGAAGCCTTCTGACCAAGATGTATTTTTGTACTTCATTTTGTTGTATTAAAGCTATGTAAAGATGTATGCCATTCCATTTAACTTATGCACTGCTCTTATGGACTAATTAAATTGTATATATATTGCTTCCGCACATGTTAGCCCCATATGTAATACTCTGATTGCGTGTGAATTTTGATAGTTGGCCTTCGGTAATCTCGGATTACTGGCCATCACAACACCAAACTTCTAGGGGCGGTTTGGGGTCGTGACATGTAAACCCTTTGATCTAATTTCACATCTGTACTTATATGGATTTGAAAAGTATCTGATGGAACATGTTCTAGTGTACACAAAAACTGAGCATAAGGATTTTCTGAAAGTATCTCAATTAGTTTACCAACAACGACCTTACAAAGTGGTGCATCGTTTAGTTTACTCAATCTATTCTAAAGTTCATTGTTTTTATCATAGAAGTAGCACTTTTGCAGCATCTTGAAGATTATACTTCTTAGTTGTATTTCATTGTATTTTGTATTTGATGGCTGAGAAGCCTTCTGACCAAGATGTATTTTTGTACTTCATTTTGTTGTATTAAAGCTATGTAAAGATGTATGCCATTCCATTTAACTTATGCACTGCTCTTATGGACTACTTAGCTTTGAATCTATTGCTTCCGCATTTGTAAGCCCCATATGTACACTCTGTTTGTGTGTGAACCCTTGCAAGTTGGCCTTGGGTAATTTCGAATTACTGGCCATCATGGCACCATTCTACTAGGGGCGGAATGGGGTCGTGACACATAGTGAGCATTGGGAAACCAATCCTGCATGTACAAAAATTTCTTTTGAAATAAGTGAATATACCTTGAATGGGTGGGTAGCTACTACCCATCATAATATCATCTCAAGTTACCATTTTTTTTTTTTCGTTTAGAAAAAATTAAATTTATTTATGACTCACAATTTTTCTTTTGGCCCCCAAATCAATTCATATAACACATTTTGGTTACCATATAGTATTTGTCTAACTGCAAACCATTGTTTAGATACATAGCATGAACATGTAAGATTATGCCTTCATTTTAGCCGACACTCACACTAGTCACACTTATACTTTTCACAAAATAAATAAAACAAACTAATTAATTAAAACCCAACCGACCCTTTTGATATCATTTGAATCTCAATTAATCAGAATTTTTATTTACCAACAATGGAGGACCATAGGCATTTTTTTTTCTTAAAATAATCTTATTTAACACTTAATTATTAAAATGGGGGTACCAATAACATTTATAACTTATTTATCCCCATAAATTAGCAAATTAATTTTCATGTCATCATAAGTAACATAAAAACCCACAATGTATATATATATATATATATATATAAACATGAATATGGTTACACGCCATCAACAACAAAAATAATATTCATGAGAAAATCTATAAAGATTTTTATCAACTGAACAACTTCCCACTAACTATGGCATGTCTAAAGCATAATAAAATATTAATTTCACATGATAATATCTCAATGTAATTCAGAAAAGAAAACATGTTAGAATATTTAATCATGAAATTAAAATTCATCAATATAAATAAATCATGTTATTTAAAATAACAGTATGCTACAAGTTCTAATCATTTAAAAGATCTTAACATGTTGTATACAATATTTAAATAATGTTACAACATATTTCTATAATTTCTGCAATTTTCTGATGTTTTCTAGAATTATAAGTGATTAATAATTACACAGAAAATCAGAAATAAATATTACAGAATCTGAAAATACAAAAATTATACCAGTAAAATAAAATTACATAGCAGTAGTCTATTGTAAAAATTTCAAGTCCAGAATCCAACTCATGCTCCCCCAAGAGCAATTTAACGTAAAACTATTGAATTATTCATAAATAAAAAAATATTTTATCTTCCATAAAATTCTGAAACTTTACCATCTTGTAGAAAAAATAATTGCGAGTCCAACGGTATAAGCCAAGCTTCAATCAGAATTATAACGAATAATATATAAACAATTAAGGTAGTTTTAAATTAAAACCCAAACAAACAAGGTCTTAACAGTCCTACGCCGCATCAGCGTGTGGTAGAAGCGGATGGCGTCATCACGCGTGTCAATGACATTAGCACACGGATCGACAACGCTTTCTTCTTCGTTAATGGCTCCAACCCTCACCAAAAACTAGGATTTGAGTTTTCTCCTCAATCACAAGTCAGAATTAAACCCATAATATATCGTTTCGAAGGTCTCAAAATAAGGATTCTAAACATATATAATTTTCATAACATGAAACGAAGCATGTAGTCAAAGTTATGAAAAACAAATATAAATATCAATTTTTCTCAAAATCCGGTCGTCCGATTTTTGCAAAATTTTGCAAATATGATCTATATTATATGGACTACAACATATATAAAATTGGATGATCAGATATGGTACGAAAACTATCAATTTTTTTTTCACAAAACTGTAATCATTGATATGTGCATGCCATCAATAAAAACAAAATCTGGGGTGCAACCTTATCACCGATTAAACAGTGACCTATTTTTTTTTTTTTCACTATTTTGGTCCCTTTTCTTTTGTGATTAATATAAGAAAATATAAATCATATATTCAAAGGTTATATAATCAACTATTATGTGAGACAACATTGAATATTCAATATTGCTATCAAACTATGAAAAACAAAAATAGATTCATGCAATCAAAATGGCGTGGCTTTGATACTAATGAAAGTTTGCAAAAAAATAATTTATTTTGAAAAATAATTTTTCAAAGAAATGTCACTTGATTACACAATCTAAAATACCTCAATCCAAGGGTTTGATAATACCTCACAAAGCGATCCAAGTGTCTCGCCTCCAAAGTGATTCACCTTGCACCCACTTAAATTTATTTCTGTGTATATTTTGTCACGACCGGCTCCCTGTACCTAAGGGTTAAGCATCGTGATGGCCAGTAACTGAGGTTACCTACGGCTAATTCTTAAACAAATCAAATAACGCGAGCGGAAGTAATATTTAAATAAGGGTACCAAATGAATCATTGAAGCTTCTATTTTTATTATAAAATATATTGACCAAAAAGGTCGATATTTACATAGAAAAATATTAAAAAAGTGTTGTGTGTATCTATTCCGTAGCCTCGCATCTAAAACTTTCCAAAAGCTATTTCTGAATTGCATTATTTCTTGAAAATTGGTAAACAGCTATAAGCACATGGCAAAGTGAGAAATATTATACCAAGAGTATAAGGGACACGAAATAACCATGGATAGTTAGTCAGGCCAAAACATTTACATAACCCAATTTGATACATAAATCATTAGTAACCAAATCATTTAAGTAGCAGAAACTGAAATACAGATATTATGTAAATATATAATCACGGTACAGAACAGAACAGAACAGAGGTCACAGAAGTGACAGTCAGAACAAAGGTACGGATTCAAGAGGTGGCTCGTACGGATTCTAGAGGTGGCTCCCACGATAGTGTAGCACTTAGCTCCGCATAGCACTTTGGTCCGCATAGCACTTTGGTCCGCACAGAACAGAGGTACGGATTCAAGAGGTGGCTCGTACGGATTCTAGATGTGGCTCCCACAATAGTGTAGCACTTAGCTCCGCACAGCACTTTGATCCGCACAGAACAGAGGTCAATGGATCCATGATAGACAGAGGACCACAAAGTGGTCAAACAGAGGTCAATAATTATTTAAGTCCCCCAAAGCCTGGGACTCCCATGGTGGTACTTACAAAACATAATTGTATATAAGGTTATAGTCAAATATTCTTTAAATATAAACAAACATATCCATGGGTTTCCTTTTAAGCAAATAGGGTTCAGAAATAAAACCACATAACTGAAATAATAATATAGTTTATAATAATTTATAAAACATAACTTGTATAAAATAAATATGGTAAGTTAAAACATACGTAAAATACATTTTGGTAACTCAAGATATAATACAACTCAACTTAATTTTAATACCCCACTCTTTCTTTCCACCACCAAAGGCCCTTTCAACTTCCATTATTTTTTCTCTATTTTCTTTCATTTCTTTCTTTCTCTCCTTTCTTTTCTTTTCTTCTCTTGTTTTCTCTTCCTTTTATATTAGACGTAAGGCTTGGCCAGCAAGCATACGTGACACGTAGCCACACACGTGGCCTCTCTATAGTAGGTATCATTATAACTCAAGACTTGAAGCTTATTTGGATAAGGTTAGATTAGTTTACGTATTTATATTTTAACTCCAAAATTCATAATAATTAATTATTTATTTTAGTATCACACCCATTATTATTATTATTATTATTATTATTATTATTTATGTTTTGACCATTAGATTCATAATAATTATATTATTTTATAAAATTACGCATAATAATATATAATAAATTATATATTTTCCAAACTGAGATTAAATAATATTAGTATAAATTCTATAGAATAATTAAAAATCTGGATTGTTACAGACCCTCTTATATTGCAGAATCTGTGTGTTAGTTGCTGGAAAATAGGGTCGACCCCTTCCTGTCTAAGGGTTGACCCTCTTGCTTGTTGCTAGATTGTCTTTTCTACCTAAAAAGTCAACCCCTGCATTTTTTTCTTCTTCTAAATTTTGGGGTTCGATTGGGCCCTACCTTTGAAGGGTTTTTGCCTACTATTTTATTTGACCTTAGGGCTATTCTCTACTACTATAAATAGGGCCAAACCACTTTTCTCTCATTATTTTCCTCCCCTTCTTCCTTTCAAACCGTGTTCTCTTCTCTTTCTCTAAAACTCAAACTTTTTCACTTAAATCTCTAGATCTACTCACCTAGAGTGATCTTTTCACCTTGCTCCTTTGAAATTAAGTGTAGAGCTTGTTAAAGGCTTCATTTTGATCAAGGCAAAACGTGGTTTCGTCACCACTGACTTTTGAGCTTTCCCTCTTCTCTCTCATCTAAGTTTGAGATAGGGATATTTTACTCTTTAATATGGGTTTTAACCTAGATAGTTGTCATTTTGCATAAATGGTGGGATTTGGGAAGATTTGGGTGAAGTTAGGGTTTGGGTTTAAATTTTGAAAGAGGGGTTTCCAATATTTGGCTTCATATATGTAGATGAGGGCTTGATTATGGTATTATAAGAAAATAAATAGTGAGATTGGGTCTTGGGGATGATATTGGGAAAACGGGAAGGTCTTGCCCTAATTTGTGTTAAGTGACTATTTTGAATAAATAATGAAATTGACATGGGAATTATAAAATTGGAAGGGTGTATGATTGAATGGCGTAGTTAGATTTGTTAAATC
>NW_021025877.1:754921-814965 GCF_004153795.1 Camellia sinensis
TTAGCTCCGCATAGCACTTTGGTCCGCACAGAACAGAGGTACGGATTCAAGAGGTGGCTCGTACGGATTCTAGAGGTGGCTCCCACAAATAGTGTAACACTTAGCTCGCACAGCACTTTGGTCCGCACAGAACAGAGGTACGGATTCAAGAGGTGGCTCGTACGGATTCTAGAGGTGGCTCCCACAATAGTGTAACACTTAGCTCCGCACAGCACTTTGGTCCGCACAGAACAGAGGTCAATGGATCCATGACAGACAGAGGACCACAAAGTGGTCAAACAGAGGCCAATAATTATTTAAGTCCCCCAAGGCGTGGGACTCCCATGGTGGTACTTACAAAATATAATTGTATATAAGGTTATAGTCAAATATTCTTTAAATATAAACAAAACATATCCATCGGTTTCCTTTTAGAGCAAATAGGATTCAGAAATAAAACCACATAACTGAATAATATATAGTTTATAATAATTTATAAAACATAACTTGTATAAAATAAATATGGTAAGTCAAAACATACGTAAAATACATTTTGGTAACTCAAGATATAATACAATTCACCTTAATTTTAATACCCCACTCTTTCTTTCTACCACCAAAGGCCCTTTCAGCTTCCATTATTTTTTCTCTATTTTCTTTCATTTCTTTCTTTCTCTCCCTTCTTTTTTCTTTCTTCTCTTGTTTTCTCTTCCTTTTATATTAGACGTAAGGCTTGGCCAGCAAGCATACGTGACACGTAGCCACACACGTGGCCTCTCTATATTAGGTATCATTATAACTCAAGACTTAAAGCTTATTTGGATAAGGTTAGATTAGTTTACGTATTTATATTTTAACCCCTAAATTCATAATAATTAATTATTTATTTTAGTATCACACCCATTATTATTATTATTATTATTATTATTATTATTATTATATTATTATTATTATTTATGTTTTGACCACTAGATCATAATAATTATATTATTTTATAAAATTATGCATAATAATATATATTAAATTATATATTTTCCAAACTGAGATTAAATAATATTAGTATAAAATTCTACAGAATAATTAAAAATCTGGGTTTTACATATTTTTCTACAGACCTTAAAAATTCTAATAGCCAATTTTTGTATCAAATACATCTGATATATATAACAAACACATGATAGAGTTTGCATGTAGGTGGGATCCTTAAGGATCTCTATCTTTTAGTTGTGGGATAAAATAAAAGATTTATCTTTCATCTTAAAATGCAGGATACAACTTATCCAATTTTTCATTAATTATCTTTTAAATAGATAATATAGAACTTCCACTAATTGTAATAATGTCCATCAACACATTACAATTAAATCCCTAAAAGTAGAGAATTACAAGTGAGGCCCTTCTTACAATTAGTCACAAATTTCCTTCCACCAAACTATATTCCACATGAGCTACTAGGTATGGACAAATTTATCACAATCAAAAAACCCTAACTCATGTAACCGAATTTAAAATTTTTCCTTTTTCTAATTGGACCCCAAAAGCATTTTTCAAAATATAGTACTTTGTAATTATATATGTATAGAAATATTTTTATGAAAAAGTAACCGGTCGGTTTTCTTTTGGTCCAACGTTAATAAGAAAAATTGCTTGAATATACTTTCTCACTTTGAGAATGGTGGATTCCATGTTAAGCACCTATATAAATCGTTGGAACAATCTTCTGTGTAAATAAAATAAATTGAAACTAAATCAAACAAAATAAAATAAAAACTTACAGAATTTATTTTGTCGAACCAAATAAAAAAAATAAAAGACCAAGTCGAGTGTGTGAGACTCTATCCTTAAGACAGATTCGCCCCGCAACGGTGCTTACGGTTGAGTGGCGTCTATCTCTCAAGATACAATGATCTTCACAAATTTGTAGTAACACTCCAAACAAATTTGTCTGGCGAATTAGAACCTTGTGTTCTAATACTCTCTTTAATTTACTCTAATACTAGAATTAAGAATAAAATGCAAAAGTGAAATATGGAGAGCAAAAATGAATAATTTCTGACTAGTTTTTAGATATCCAAGACTGCTGGAAATGTCAAGTATTTATAGGCAATAAATGAGACCCGAACAGGTGCTTTGTGGAAGTGAATAGGTGTGATACTGTCTTGAATAGATATGATTTCAAAATTCAAATAGATCTGGACACTGTTTGAATCTGTAATTGCTAGCAGTTAATTTTGTAAACTGCTGGCAGTTTTCAGCAGTTAAAATACCTGTTAAACCTTAGTTTAAATCTGTTCAAAACTGGCTAGGTAGATTTAAATTTGTTTTGAATAGAAATAAATCTATCCAGGTTCATACAAATATAAGACCTGTTTGGACTGATCTGTCTGAACAGTGCACTGTGCAAACTTAATCTGTGAAACTACAACAAATAGAGCAGTTAATCTGTTTGGAATTTTCGGACTGAATAAGATAAAAATGGACAGAAAATTAATTCAATTTTTGGCACAAAAGTTGAATTTAATTTTATTTAAAATTAATATTAGAACTGACCCGACCCATACCCACGCCCGGCTCGACTCAGCCGGACGGACGGACGGCGCTCGCGTGGTGGTTTGGGCTAAGGTTCACTTTGTCCATAACTCCTCCATTCTACAAACTTGGGTGCCCCTTGGGGCCCAACCCAAGTGTTGTAGTCTAGAGCTTATACACACAAAAAAGCTCTCTTAAAGTTTCAATGTGGG
Source organism: Camellia sinensis (assembly GCF_004153795.1). Classification (NCBI taxonomy): domain Eukaryota; kingdom Viridiplantae; phylum Streptophyta; class Magnoliopsida; order Ericales; family Theaceae; genus Camellia; species Camellia sinensis. Next base: position 757,642 of record NW_021025877.1, read on the forward strand.
ACAACCCATTAAGAGGAAACCCACATTTAAATTTTTAAATGTCCATTCTACGAACCCAAAAACGACGTCAACTTTCCATTCACTCATAAATGGTTTTGACGAAACGTCTTCATCGTCTGATTTGCCATGCGGCAAGGAACACTTCACCTCTTCGGACCCGTCCCAAAAGACGTTTGGGGCCCACTCAATTTTGGGCTCAAAGATGGCCTAAAATAAGCCTATATGACACCATTTTTCCGACAATCTCCTACATGAATGGAATTTGACGGAGAGAAAATGCAATAACATGATCTAAATATAGAGAGTACAGAAATTGGAAATATTCTGCAAATGATAGGTAGCTTTTGGCTTTCAACCTTCCCTTGTGAGACACTATCAGATTTACTAGCTAACCAATGAACATGATGTCTTGAACTGTTCAGCCGTTTATATAAACCAAGACAATAGAACTCACACAGTATATCCCCAGACACAGTTTAGTTCTCACTATTATGTTCATTTTGGTCCTAAACAACCTGGCTTTTCATGAGTGCTCTAGGGACTTGTAGCCCTTCACAAATCTCATAGAACCAGCCCAGTTCACACTCACTTAGGTGATTCTTATGAAGAGTATCCTGCCATACTCTACTAGGTTTTCCTAGATATAAGAATCATTAAAATTTTACTTAACCTAAACCGCTGTAGATATCACTTATTTCATCCAAGAAATGGATAGGGATTGGACTCCCCAGTGATCATTCTGAGTCATTCACAACTCGGTTGTCCCTTTGAACCTAGATCTTGGGATCTCCAATTAACTAGGTTGGATTGCCGTTGTGGTAACTCTTACTTAATAGGCTTAAGTCTCATTCCCCTCGATGAATTTTTAACTAACTCTTTTACTAACCCTTTAGTTAGTGGATCCACTATATTGTCTTTAGACTTCACATATTCAATGGCAATAATTCCATTATAGAGTAGTTGTTTCACGGTGTCATGTCGACGACGAATGTGTCATGACTTACCGTTAAACATATGACTCTGTGCTCTACCAATAGCTGATTGACTATCACATTGTAAGCATATAGCAGACATCGGTTTTGGCCACATTGGAATATCTTCAAAGAAGTGGCGAAGCCATTCTGCTTCTTCCCCAGCTTTGTCTAAAGCTATGAATTCTGATTCCATAATAGACCTAGCCATGCAAGTTTGTTTAGAAGATTTCCAAGATACAGCTACCCCACCAAGAGTAAAAATATACCCACTAGTGGACTTTGAGTTTCTAGTATCCGATATCCAATTTGCATCACCGTATCCTTCAAGTACTGCTGGATATCTAGTATAATTAAACCCAATGTTACGAGTAAATCGGAGATATCTTAGAACCCTTATAATTGCTTTCCAGTGTTCTACTCCCGGATTATTCGTATATCTAGTTAATTTACTTACTGCATAAGCTATATCTGAGTGAGCGCAGTTCATCAAGTACATTAAGCTTCCAATAATTTGGATATACTCTAATTGAGAAATATTTTCCTGTACATTCTTAGAAAGAAACAAATTAACATCTATAGGTGTTCTAGAAAGATGGTCATCATCTTTGCTGAATTTGTCAAGTATTTTCTCAATGTAATGAGATTGTGACAAAGCATATCCTTTTGATGTTTTGGTAATTTTCATACCAAGAATTACATCAGCAATGCCCATGTCCTTCATGTCAAAATGTTTATTCAACATTTTCTTGGTAGTTTTAATCATATCATTATTACTACCTATGATGAGCATATCATCCACATAAAGACATACAATGGCATAACCTTTGTCTGTGTTTTTAATATAAACACATTTGTCACACTCATTAATTTTAAAACCATTTGACATCATAGCCCTGTCAAATTTCTCATGCCACTACTTTGGCGCTTGTTTTAAACCATATAATGATTTAACCAATTTACACATTTTCTTTTTTTTTCCTGGAACAAAAAAATCTTCTGGTTGTTCCATGTAAATTTCTTCATCTAACTCACCATTTAAGAAAGCGGTTTTCACATCCATTTGATGAATTTCTAGATTGCATAGACATGCAATGGCAATTAGCATTCTAATAGATGTTATTCTAGTAACCGGTGAGTAAGTGTCAAAATAATCAAGACATTCTTTTTGTCTAAAACCTTTGACCACAAGTCTTGCCTTGTATTTGTCAATTGATCTATCCGCTTTCATTTTTCTTTTGAAAATCTACTTGTACCCAAGAGGTGTACAACCTGGTGGCAAATCCACCAATTCCCAAGTATGATTTTGCAAGATGGATTCAACTTCACTATTGACAGCTTCTTTCCATAAATGAGCTTCAGGACTGGACATAGCTTCTTTAAAAGTTAAAGGATCATTTTCTAACAAAAATGTTAGAAAATCTGGACCAAAAGATTTTGAGGTTCTAGCACGTTTACTATGCCTAAATTCCTCTTCCTCATTTTGATATTATTCTTGATCATTATTAGTAATAGCATCAAAAGATCTTTTATTAGTACTAGTCTCTTGTCTAGCCTTATTTGGAAATACATGTTCAAAGAAAGATGCATTTCGAGATTCAATAATAGTATTTACATGCATTTCGGAATGTTCTGATTTGTGAATTAAAAACCGATATGCACTATTATTCTTAGCATAACCAATGAAAATGCAATCAATAGTTTTAAGACCTATCTTAGTCTTTTTAGGACTAGGAATAGCCACTTTAGCCAAACATCCCCACACTTTGAAGTATTTGTAGGATGGTACTCTTCTATGCCACAATTCATAAGGTGTTTGATCCACTTTCTTTCGGGGTACTTTATTAAGTATATAATTAGCAGAAAGTATTGCTTCCCTCCACAAGTTCTGAGATAATCCAGAATTTATTAACATGGCATTCATCATTTCTTTTAAAGTCCTTTTTTTCCTTTCAGCAATTCCATTTTACTGAGGTGAATAAGGAACAGCGGTTTGATGACTTTTTCTATGTTCTTTACAAAACTCACTAAAATGTGATTCGTATTCACCACCTCTATCACTTCTTAGTTTTTTGATTTTCTTACCAAGTTGATTTTCAATTTCTTTCTTATATTGAATGCAAGTTTCCAAAGCTTCATCCTTGGTTCGAATTAAATAAACATAACTATATCTAGTATAGTCATCTATAAAAGTGATAAAATATTTTTTCTCACCTCTGGTTTGAATTGATTAAAAATCACAAATGTCACTATGAATTAATTCAAGTGGTTTCGTACTTCTTTCAATTGAATGAAAATGAGTTTTAGATAATTTTGCCTCAACGCAAATTTCACATTTATGATTTGAATTAATGTCAAATTTAGGTAAACATTCCATATTAATTAATCTACGTAAAGATCCATAATTAACATGTTCTAGTCTGTCATACTATAAATTTGAAGACTCAAGCAAGTAAGAAGAAGATGTATTTTTATTAATAACTGAGGGTACAACGGTCATTACATTCATCTTGAAAAGGCCATCAGACACGTAACCTTTTCCTACATACATCCCATTATTAGTAAGTACCAATTTATCACTCTCAAATACTAGCCTAAACTCATTCTTACTCAACAAAGATTCGGAAACAAGATTCTTGTGAATGTCCGGTACATACAGCACATTGTTGAGAGTGAGTTCCTTTCCATATGCCATCTTAAGTATAATCTTTCTTTGTCCTTCAACTTTGGAAATTGAGGAGTTGCCCATAAAAAGTTGTTCACCGTTGTCCACTATAGAATAAGATGTGAACATCTTTTTGTCGGCACAAATGTGGCGAGTAGCACCAGTGTCCACCCACCATTCTTTAGGATTTCCGACAAGATTTGCTTCGGAAACAACTGCAGAAAGATTGATGTCATCTACACCATTGGAAATATTGTCCACTTCAGTTATATGGGCTTGAGCATGCTTCTTGCTTGTTCTTCTTTTGCTTTTGCTTTTGCCTTTGCTACGGCAATCTTTGGCCCGATGTCCCTCTTTGTCACAGATGTAATATTTGCCATTAAACTTGTACTTTTTATTTTTCTCCCCTTTAGAGCTTTGTGATGAACTTTCTCCAGAAGACTTTCGTTTCTTGGTTTTTGAAGCATGTTCCACTACATTTGCCTTCGACTCCATAGGATGTTTACCAGCCCGCTTTTCAGAATTGCGGTTGTCCTCCTCAATCCTCAAACGCACAATTAATTCTTTCAAAGACATTTTTTTGCGCTTGTGTTTGAGGTAGTTCTTGAATTTCTTCCAGCCTTGTGGTAATTTCTCAATTAAGGCTGCAACTTGGAAGGATTCACTGAGAGACATGCCTTCTGCGTGAATGTCATGCAGAATGAGTTGGAGATCATGAACTTGGTTGATCACAGTCTTAGAATCAACCATCACAAAGTCCAGGAATTTGCCAACCACAAATTTCTTTGAGTCGGCATCTTCCGTTTTGTACTTTTTCTCCAAAGACTTCCAAAGTTTCTTTGCTGTCTTGATAGGACTATAGACGTTGTATAATGTGTTGTCAAGTCCGTTCAAGATATAGTTCCGGCAAAGGAAATCGGCATGTTTCCAAGCATCAACCGCAGCAACCACTTGCCGGTCGGTTTCATCCTCTTTCAAAATAGGAGCATCTTCACGGAGGAAACGAGACAGGTTCAGAGTTGTAAGATAGAACAACATTTTCTGTTGCCATCTTTTAAAATCAGTTCCTGAGAACTTCTCCGACTTTTCACCGTGATTTACTAGTAGTGTCACAACAGGAGAGGGGGTTGGCGCAATTGCAGTCACCACACTAGTATTCGTTTGGGCATTTGCTTCAGTAGCCATGAATTCTAAATTATAAAATAAAATTATAATTAGAATTTATACTACACAGAAAATTAAACCAAATTTACATAATTAAATTCTGTAAAAATAAAAGAAACAAGAAATGTAACTTTTATTTTTTCAATTTAATTTGGAAATAAAATAAAATAAAATTTTATTGAACCAAATTAATTTCACACAGAAAATTAAATTTATGTAATACTTCAATAATTAAAAAACTGAAACAGAATTTTAATTAATGAACACTCAAAAAATAATTTCTAAAAATTAAAATTAATTTCTAACAAAATTTCACAATAAATATTCTGAATTGTTAATGACACCATTATATTACTACTAGTTGTCAAAGAAAATAGACAGCATATTACCATTATCTGTCAAATAGCATATAATCGCTATTTGTTTTTCCAATCAGAATATTATTTTGTAAATCCACAGAGAATTATTTTTTTAAAAGAAGAAAGAGAAAGGAAAACAAACGAAAAATTCTGTAAACAGAATAATTCGAATATGTCTTAAGATTGTTGGAACAATCTTCTGTGTAAATAGAATAAATTGAAACTAAATCAAACAAAATAAAATAAAAACTTACAGAATTTATTTTATCGAACTAAATAAAAAAAATAAAGACCAAGTCGAGTGTGTGACACTCTATCCTTAAGACAGATTCACCCCGCAACGGTGCTTATGGTTAAGTGGCGTCTATCTCCCAAGATACAATAATCTTCACAAATTTGTAGTAACACTCCAAACAAATTTGTCCGACGAACTAGAACCTTGTGTTCTAATACTCTCTTTAATTTACTCTAATACTAGAATGAAGAATAAAATGCAAAAGTGAAATATGAAGAGCAAAAATGAATATTTTCTGACTGGTTTTTGGATATCCAAGACTGCTGGAAATGTCAAGTATTTATAGGCAATAAATGAGACTCGAACAGGTGCTTTGTGGAAGTGAACATGTGTGATACTGTTTTGAATAGATATGATTTCAAAATTCAAACAGATCTGGACACTGTTTGAATTTGTAACTGCTGGCAGTTAATTTTGTAAACTGCTGGCAGTTTTCAGCAGTTAAAATACCTGTTAAACCTTAGTTTAAATCTGTTCAAAACTGGCTAGGTAGATTTAAATCTGTTTTGAATAGAAATAAATCTGTCCGGGTTCATGCAGATAAAAGACCTGTTTGGACTGATCTGTCCGAACAGTGCACTCTGCAAACTTAATCTGTGAAACTACAGCAAATAGAGCAGTTAATCTCTTTGGAATTTTCGGACTGAATGAGATAAAAATGGATAGAAAATTAATTCAATTTTTGGCACAAAATTTGAATTTAATTTTATTTAAAATTCAAATAAATTTTGCCCAAAAAATTAATATTAGAACCGACCCACACCCACAATCACACCCAACTGGACAAACAGACGGCGGCGCGTGTGCATGTGTGATGGTTTGGGCTAAGGTTCACTTTATCCATAATTCCTCCCTTCTACAAACTTGGGTGCCCCTTGGGGCCCAACCCAAGTGTTGTAGTCTAGAGCTTATATACACAAAAAAGCTCTCTTAAAGTTTCAATGTGGGACAACCCATTAAAAGGAAATCCACATTTAAATCTTTAAATGTCCATTCCACGAACCTGAAAACAACGTCAACTTCTCATTCACTCATAAATAGTTTTGATGAAACGCCTTCACCGTGTGGCTTGCCACGCGACAATGAACGCTTCACCTCTTCGGACCCACCCCAAAGACGTTCGGGGCCCACTCAATTTTGGGCTCAAAGATGACCCAAAATAAGCCTATATTACACCATTTTTCCAACATAAATCAATTATCATTTACATAACCCAACATGTCCGTATATAGCCTTTGGTTCGATGTCATCGATATACAATATCAAAGTTAAATGAATAGTTAATTAATTTATATAAATCTCTCAAGTCAAAGGAAAATAAGTGTATTGTAATAAAACTACCTTTTAAACTGATAATGATCATTCTATAGGTGTTCTCAAAATCGATCATGTTCAGTGCATGTACTTATTGCATAACACCCACCTATTTGCTTAAGGTCACTACCTCAATGATGAAGTTAATTATTCTATCATATAGTAGCAAAACAGGTGTAAGCCATAGTAGTGCGATGCCCAATCAACACCCATAGCTTAGAACATTAATTGGGTCTACAAAGCACCGAAAAATCATAACTCCTAACTTTTAGTTCATTCCATTAGCATGTTTTTCTACAATGTTACCTAAAGGACCTTATGTTCACATCATATGTAACATTAAATACAATATTACCTATAATAATATACAAAATGCAAAATAAAATGCCAAGCAATTTTATATAATCAATTAATAAAGTCAATAAATTGGTTTTTGATGGCACAAATGCTAACAAAAAGATCCTCTCCCTCACTTATATTTTTTTTTCTCTTTTTTTAGTTGTTGTTGTTGTTGTTGTTTTTTTTAAAGAAAGTTATTGATGATGATGATAAAAATTTTCTTTTAGTTGTATTAAGTTTCTCGCTTTCCAGTTTTACCGATTTTGTTCTGTTACAAAAAATGAGAACTTAGTCAGTCAGTTCGTGGTACTTCTGTGGTCTAGCTTTTGTGATGGTAGCTCTTGTTCTATTTTGACCGTTCACGATTTTATTTGTAAGCATGTTGGGCTTAGTCAGTTCTTGGTACTTCTGCGGTCTAGCTTTTGTGATGGTAGCTCTTGTTCTATTTTTACCGTTCACGATTTTATTTGTAAGCATGTTGGGCTAGGTAAGATGAAGATGCATAATAGGTTTAATTTTAGTTCCTGATTTATGCTTCTTGATTATTTTTTTTGGGATTACTAGTCACTGACTACCTTGCACTTTTGGTTTCATATATATATATACACATAAACACACACACAGATATATATATATATATATATATGCATTAGCGGTTGGTACACGTGATGCATGTGCAATTCAAATAAATGAACATAAAATAAAATATTTATTATATATTAGTGTGCCAGTCAAGTGGCAAAAGTTTTCTTCATTTGATTTAAGTCCAAGGTTCAAGTCTCCTCGTCTTATCTATCTATTTTTTTTTAAATAAAAAAGTAGGCACATGGTAGCACAAGAAATTAAGGCTTCAGGGCATCATAAAAGATTTTCTCTTTATATATAGTATAGATATATATAATCTACAAGTTTGTGATCCGAAAAGATCCTCTCTCCTCTTCTCTCCTCTATCTTTTTTTTTTTTTTTTTTCTAGTAGTTATTGTAGATCTGAGATATCTCTCTCTCTCCTCTTTTTTTTTCTCCTTTTATCTATCTTTTCTTTTTTAAATAAAAAAGTAGACACATGGTAGCATAAGAAATTAAGGCTTCAGGGCACTATAAAAGATTTTCTGTTTATATATAGTATAGATATTTATAATCTACAAGTTTGTGATCTGAAAAGATCCTTTCTCCTCTCCTCTACCTTTTTTTTTTAAGTTGTTGGTGATATTTTTTTTTTAGAAGATTGTTGTTGTTGATGATAATAAAACAGATTGCAAAGTGAACAGATAAAATGCTCTGATCTGTTCAAATAGATAAGGGACCTTATGTGGCTCTGATTTGTTCAAAATGACTCTGATATTTCAACAGGTAGTTTTTTAATAGATAAAATGCTTTGATCTATTTCAAAAAATTGAACAGATATGTTGAAATAAGAAAAATATGATTGATTAATTGAATAGATAGTCAAAAAAATAAACATATAAGAAAAAAGATAATTTTTTTTGAACAGATAGGAATTTTAACAGATAAAAATAATTTGAACTTTACACAAAAAAAATTTAAACAGATAGACAAAAAATTTGAACAAATATAAATTTGAATCAATAGTAAAAAAAAAAAGTCAACAGATAAATTAAGGGATAAAATTGAAAATAAAATGTCATTCAAAACAATATAAAATAACTTATCACCAAACTATTTCACAAAAGATGAACCTCTTGCCAACAAATAATATTCACTGGACCTAATGTTTTAGACAATTACTAAACTAGATTTATCGACAATTTTCTCTATATCATTTATGAATTTTCCATAAACAATAGGAAAAATTATATTTTGTTGCAATAGCAAATTTGTATTTGATTGATTAAGACAGTGGACGTAGTCACTATAATTTTTGTGTACGAGACAACAAAACAAGAGTGATGCGCTAAGTAATGTGGAGCAATGCACTCATTCTAGGGGTGTGAATTGGGCTCGGCTTGGCCCATGTCAGGCTGTCTGGGCTCATACCAAAATTCGGGGTGGTTCACAGGTTAGCAAATTAGACCAAAGCTCAGGCGGTATTTGGGCTTTGGACGGATCTTTTTTTTTTTTTTTTTTTATGCATTTTTTCTATCAAAATTTTATTATTTTTCACTAAACATGACACTAGGCCTTTGGTGGGTCGGGCCACGAACTGGACTTTGAGAGGGCCTTGAACGAGCAGATGTGTCGGGTTATGAGTCGGATTTCAAAATGGCGGCTTAGTCCCAGACCCAGAGTCCTAGGCTCAGGTCGGGCCCATCTCGAATCGCAAGTGAGTTTCGAGTCACTCACGAATCGCAGACTATTTTTACGCTCTAACTAAGTCCATTGAGTCACACATCAACTAGTTTAATAAATGCATGGATGATGACTTTTAACGATAAGGTGAGTTGATGAGTTAATTTTAGTGGTACAATCCATGCCTTTATAACACAACAAATTTTACAAAAATAAATAGTTTAAAGGTGATGAGCCTCATAAATTCAGACGAGGAGATTATTTAATATTTTTGGAGTATTGTTAGGTGGTGTTTTAAAATAATAATTATTGGTTTAAATTATGGGGCCTATTACTTTTGTGTTAGATATATAAGAAAAAACTAATAATGTGGGGCCATTTGGGAAGCCAAAAAAGGGTTAATTTTTAGTTTTTAACTCATTTTGAGTCATATCACCTCTTAAATTTTTTACACACTAAAAGATAAAAAAGTCAAAAAATTAACTTTTTAACTAACTTTCCAAATCACCCAAGTATTTAACCTGGAAGTGAAAAGTAGCAATGCCCCAGAAGCATTGAATAATTTCCCATGTGGACTGGACTAAACGCAAAGTAGGTTGAATTTTTGGTTTTTGGGGTATTTTAATCTGGGGTTAAAAAGTCTCGTTTCGAAAGAATTTTTTGACTTTTTATGAGAGCAAAAATGTAATGACTATAAGTTGAATGTGATATTTTGTCTTATTAGACTAAAAAACTTATTTGTCCTTTTAGGACTAAAATAACCCAAAACCCAACCCAACTCAACCATTCTTCCCAAATGAAACCAAAATAAACTCTGTAATTCATTTAACTTATCAATTTATCTTTATGGCTAAATTACACTTTGTCTTATATTTGATTATTTTTTCATTTTAGTCCTTAAGATTTTTTTTTCTTACTTTAGCTTTGTTATGTTTCAAGTTTTTTTCAATTACCTCCAAAATTAATTTTTGTTTAAAATTAGTTAAAAAATATATAATAACTGTCACATAATATAAAAAATATATTATTATATAAAGTTTCAGTTTATGTTAGAGATGTAAGTTATATATAATAAAATATTTTTATGCCATATGATTATTAATGTGTCATTTTTTGTATAATTTTAAACAAAAATTAATTTTAAGAATAAACTGGAAAAAAAAAAATCAAAACATAAAGGATTAAGTGAGAAAAAATAAATTTTAAGAATCAAAATGAGAAAGTGACTGAATATAAAATGAGCAAAGAATAATTTACCCTATCTTCGTCATTAAAAGAGATCATCCATACATTTACAGGGGGAAAAAAATTACACAAATATGAAAGGCGCAAATTTACACCCCATTTATTTTTATAATTTTTTTTATATGTTCCACTATTTTGAAATTTCCCCTATATTTATTAACTGGCTGACGTGTGAATCAAGAATTGGAAGTCCATAACTTTATTGTTTATAGGTAATCCGAACATATTCTCATAAAGTAAATATGACTGTTTGATATTTGAGTCAATGTTCGAGAGTCTCTTTATTTTAATAAAAAATGTAAAATTAAATTTTTGGGAGTCTGTTCTTCTACTTAACAAGAATTAAATTTGAAATTGTCATGGTTTAAATAAGAATTGAATATCCTCTAAGATTTTAGGAGTCTGTTCTTCTACTTAACATTTATAACTTATGACCAATCTATAAGAAAGTAAAATAAAATAAAATAAAATAAAATAACTTTTATAACTTATGGTTACGAGTCAAAAAAAAAAAAATTAATAAGAAAAAAAAATTGATCTCAAAGATAGGGAAATGGAACTATGAAAACTACAATGGCGCGAATACAGATGGGAGATGTCTCTCCATGATCCCATTTTTTTAAGGTAAACTATTAATACGTCTTGATAGTTGGACTTAATTTTTATCAAGTTTTATTAAAAATGATTTTTGGTAAAATTATCGTTAAAAATATTTTTTTTATGACAATTTTTTATATATGTTGCTAAAAATTGATAATTAGTCACTTTTTTGTCATGATTTTTATAAATTATCGCTAAAACTTACAATTAGTAACTTTTTTACGACAAATTTTTTCCCTGAGATCTATTAGACAAAAAATTCACTTATTGAGACCTACACGTAAATACCATTTTTTAAAAATATTAGCGATGCTGCTTCTTCTGTGTAATTGGCCTTTGGCTTTCTGCATTTAAAATTTAAAAATTTTAAAAAATAAAAATTAGAAAAATAGTCCTTTTAAATATAGCTTAAGAAAAATGTTTGAACTCTAGAATTATTGGTAACTTAAATTAAGTACACTAATCGGATATATGACAATTTCTCTCAGCCTCCACATCCCTCATCCCAATGAGGAGGTGGGACAATGGCAGATTTTGCTCTTTTCATCCTGCTCTACCTTGGCCTTCCATCTTTATTTTTTTTTTATTAAATGTATTTATATATATAATCTATTTTTTAAATATAATAAGAATTTTTTTATCAGGAAAAAAAATTCATTGCAAAATTGATAATAAAAAAAAATTAGATCAATCCAGTATAACGGTATTTCAAGAATGAAGGATTCAAATCTCTATAGAGGAGGAGGAGAAAAGGCCTATAAGGGAGGGAAACAAACCTCCACACAAGAATAAATATTACATCAACAAATTAAAATTAAGAAAATCAAATAAAAAAAATACCTATTTTATTATAATAAGATTAAACACTAAAATATTACACTTGTCACTTTCCTTTATTATGTTATTTATCAATTTACATCTTTTAACCCTCATCACGTGTAAATCATTAATCAAAATATTCTATATTTGTTGGCTTTTTTGACTTTCGAAAGTTAGTATTATAATTTTAAGCGTGTCAGTAAAAATCAATCAGTCCTTACAGAAGATTAATTGCCAACCAATTATCAGACGATTGTGTTTTAGTTATTTCAGTCTCAATGAAAAAGACTTTTACTAGTAACTTGTTTAGGAGAATTTAGTAAATAACAACAAAGTGAAGAATAATTTCAGAATTTCATTAAGTAAAATGAAAGACTTACAATGATTTGACCCAACCTCATAGAGGTTTACAGTAACAAGCTATTTGAAACTACTCCTATGAATGAAGTGCAATACAGTATTTTGAAGTACATAAATGTAAAGAACTGTGAAAACTAGAAGGGAAAATAAAGTAAATAAAACTGATTTTTTAATCTGAGTCAGGATCTTCTTTCTAGGGCCTTCTTTGCTATTTATACTTCTCATTATGAGGGAAGTCCCAAATAAGCCAAAAAGCCAAAAAGTTACTCAAAAAGTTAAAAAGTTAACACTATTCATCAAAAGTCAACAATTACGGCTGCACAACTCCCAATTCAAATTTTCCTCTACAAACCAATTTTTACAATTTTTTATTACACATTTTTCCATAAAAAGTCAAAAAGTTAACCCAAACATCCATATTTTCAATCTCAATTTTTTAGTCCAAAAAGACAAAAAGTGCACTTATTTAGTCTTCCCAAACTTGGCCTTAGTAAATAACAACAAAGTGAAGAATAATTTCAGAATTTCATTAAGTAAAATGAAAGACTTACAATGATTTGACCCAACCTCGTAGAGGTTTACAGTAACAAGCTATTTGAAACTACTCCTATGAATGAAGTGCAATACAGTATTTTGAAGTACATAAATGTAAAGAACTGTGAAAACTAGAAGGGAAAATAAAGTAAATAAAACTGATTTTTTAATCTGAGTCAGGATCTTCTTTCTAGGGCCTTCTTTGCTATTTATACTTCTCATTATGATAACCGTCGAAGTGGGCTTCTAACCGTCGAAATGTCCTTCCATGATTGCTGAACATGCTCTCTCACAGTCAGTCCCACTATGCCACATTTGCAGTTAGGCTTCCCTTCTGATTTTGAATTTGAACCTTGTGAGTAACCGTTAGGCCACATCACCTTATATCCCTCGATCATTCCAGTGTTACGTATACCCATTAATACAATATGGGCTGACACGTGTTTGACTATGGTTGGCAACTTGTATTAACTCCCTAAATTGTCCTTTTCATGTCACGTGTTGAATTGTGATTGACTTATACAAATTATACAGCCAACATTACCCCCCGCACTAATATACCCAATACTTGGTGATATTAGTGGATCAAGGCACTTTACCCACATCCTAGGACGTGCATAGGCCTTGAATCTTCTTAGAAATATAACCAACGTCCCTCATTGCAGTGTTTGTACTGCATTAAATTCTCTTTTATGCCTCGAACATTTCCCACTATCTGAGCATTTGAAAAGGCCGATACAGTTCGCATGGCCAAACAACCCTTTTCTTACATAGATCAAGCATACGAAGAGTTATTAGATAATGATGTTCGCTCTCGAAAGAATTTTCATGCATTTATTAACCACACCTATCCATCTCTATTTATTCAAGTCATGGAAGCTTTTGCAATTCATCGACCTTTGGATCAAGAACCTATTCTTCAAAATTCTTTAGTCCAAGACTTTGCAATAATGGATATTGAAAGCTCTTCTTCTACCACAAAACTTTTTGCGTGGGATGAGACTGCTGCTTCCTTTTCTTCTTCTAAAGCTTCTAGCTAGGGAGTTTGGCCTACTCCTACTCAACCTCAAACGAGGGAACGCATCCATCATCGATTTCCTGAATTCGATGACCCTCTTGCAATCCATCCTTCCAAGCGTAGCTCTGTAGTGTACCCGTATGTCACGACCCAAACCTGTCCCTATGGGTTTAGCACCGTAACCGGCCAGTAATCCGAGATTATCGAAGGCCTGCTTAACAATAATACAGTAATACAGAGTACAGGGGCTGGCGGAAGCCAATACAGTAATTAAACAATGTCCAATGAGCTATGACAGTCTGTATGTCAAAAAGACTTTTCATTCAAATATATATATAGTCGGACAAAACAGTATGTACATATATACAATCATTCAGTTCAAGGACATAATCCCTTTTAACCAGTACAGTACAGTAAACAAAACAGTTACAGAGACAGAATGGGGAACTAAAACACCCCTAAGCCATAACTTGACAAGCTCGGAATCTCGCAGTGAGGCACAGTGGTTAGCTTGACAAAACTAGAGCTTACCGCGACGCTTCTAACCACGGTCTGGTGCTTGTACACCTACATATATATATGAGCAGTGAGCTAAAGCCCAGTGAATAGCGTAATGCGTAAAGAGGTTAAGAATGAATGTCCTTACAGTAATGAAAACAGTTCGTTAATCCAGTATATCAGTCATTCAGTCATATGTGGTACATCCATTAGCATAACAGTACAGTAAACAGTAGGTCTTAAAAGACCGGACAGTAAATGATGGCCATCAATCAGTAAACAGTAGTGGTTCCAACAAGGGAACTGACAGAGATCTCTGTAACAGTAACAGTCAGTAATAGTAATTGCTAAGGATGCCACAATACAGTTCAGAATATAGGACATACATTCATTCAATTAACAGTATCAGTTCAGAAAGCAGTACAGTTCAATTGTTCAGAAGATAATCATTTTGAACATATCTTTACACAGTTGTTACTCACAGAGTTCTAGGCTACAGTAAAGCTAGAGCGCGTCCCCAGTCGCCAACCCTACACAGTTACAGATTGAACACACACTAAGCTACACAGTTGGGAAAGATAATAACTTAATCCCTAATTTTCCTCGGTGTGGTTCTACATCTATATCCTCATTAAGATGCCTTAAACTAGGCCTAAGAATGCTTAGGATTGTTTGACGGATATATTTTCATTTATAATATAAATTGTTTAGTGAATTTTTTTGTGGAATGGTGTATAACAGCTAGTGGATTTCTTAGTACTTTTAAAAGGTTATTGAGATATGAGCAGGAATATTTGTGAAATAATAATTTAAATTGAAATATAAAATATGGAACACGTTCAGTGACAAATTTTTTTGTTATTTGTACTAATTATTACGATAAAGTGATTATTTTTCGTTAATAAATATTTTTTGCGACAAACTTTATTGCAGCTTATATATGAAATATTTGGTTGATTTTGTTGTTTGGTGACCAAAAATTTTGTCACGTATATATATTTTTGCCACGAAATATATTGTCACCCATGTATGACTTTTGGAGACGAAAAATGTCATTATCTTTACTTCTTATGGCGATGAAATTATTTCCTCATCAATGATCAACATGTGTGACAAATTTATTCGTAAACTAAAGTTATAAATATGGTACGGAATAATTATTTAGTGACGAAAATAAGGATTTTTGGTGACAAAATGTTGTTTTATTGGTGACAAGAAATTTCGTCACTAAAGTAATATCATTGGTGACAAAATTATTTTTTTGTCACGGTGGTTTTTAGTAACAAATATTCAGTGACGAAACCGGTGAGGAAAATATTTTCTCACAAATATCTATAGTGATGAAATTAGCTCTTTGGAGACAAAAAAAAAATTCGTCATTTAAGACCCAACTTGTTGTAGTGGTGATCTAGGATGTGGAGGTCGACACCGCCTTGTCAACGGTTGTGCTCGTACCAGAAGATTTGAATCAAAAAGAACACATCAACTCTCTCTCACTCTCTATCTTGGTCGGTTGGCTTCTCAAATGTGGCTGAACAAATGTGTGTCTAAGTGTAATAAGGCTCAACATGTTGAGGTAGTGGCCACTAAGGATGGCAAAATGGTAATTAAGTCTAAGTTATGCAATTTATCAATAATTAACCTAATTTAAACATACCAAATCACATTTTAACTAAATATGCCATAAAATCACATTAATTCTGAGGATCACAAATCATCAATCAATTTCAGATTCAGCCGCCGATAAGGCCTTCAATTCGCAATTTAAACACAAAGGCATGAACAGATAATCATACAGTCAACAGATAGACATATAATTAAACAGATATACTTAATCAATTAAGTTCCAGATTTCAGTCAATCAGTTCAGTACTTCAATCAATTCAGTTACCAATCGTAATCGGTCTCAGTTTAGCAGTAATCAGTGGTTAATCAGTAAACAGCGACGAGGGTTGTTACACCGTATATTCCTTTCAACCATCTACGCAGCCTTGAGCACAACTTGCTTTTAGCATGGTACACTTCTACTCTGCCATCCCGAATGTTGCGAAGGGCTCCACACCCTGATGAAGCCTTAGGAATCAGCCCCGCACTCCTAGCCAAAAGAGCAAAACTTTGCTCCTCTGATTGGCTTGAGTACGTGAACGAACCTGAATTCTCATCTTCTTTCAAAGCGGCTCCTATTGCTCCTTTATCGCCCCCCAACCCAAATTGGATTGAGGAATTGAGGCTAGTCAACACTTCACTCCTTATCAAGCTACAGTTCCCCTAACTGCTTACCAGTAATATAGGGCTCAGACCCTGCTTGCCGCTTTTTCCCATTTGTCCTTTGAAGTCCTGTGAAATGATATTCCTCATAAAAACCTATTATGGGCTTGTGACATCATTTCTCGCAGCCATCTTCTCACCCCTGTAGCCCATGCAAAGCTCCATACTTTTCTAGACCAACTTCTTCTCCTATTCAATTGGCATATCAATGCTTCAATTACCAATGAAGTATTGAATGAAACCACTGCTGCTCGAATCCAAATTAAGTACGAGGCAGAGAATCTCCTTGAAGAATTTGAGAACTTCAAAAACCCAGACTTAGAGTATGGAGAAGATGCTATTATGGGCAAAACACATGAAGAAGAGAAGATGGATGAGATAGAGTAGGCTCTTAAGCACATAGAATTTGAAATGAAAGCCCAACAACTCTTTTTCCAATTAAGGACTCATCAATTAGATAAACCAAATTTGGATAGGATAGAAGATAGATTAATAAAAGAGTATGTGTTTATTGATTTTTGCTGGACTAAGTTTCATGACCTTGTAACTTTGTCCATTCTTTATTTTTACGAAATTGAGAATGTAGCCAAATAAGTCTTTCCAATGTAAATATTTTATATCAATAAAGCTAGGCTTTTCTTTCTTTATTCAGCATAGTTTGGTTTTATATTCCAATTGCATACTTGTAATCATTATATTTTCCCAAAGCAACCAAAATCAGAGCTTCAAATTTACCAATTTTGTCATTCGAAACCTGATTTGAACATTTCCAATGGAATAATGGAAACCTAATTTGAATTTCTTCAACATATGGAGTATAATTGACAATCTTTGTCTTAGGTTTTCTCATTCCAATTATATGGTTAACACCATCAACAGCTTTGAATTAACTATCTTTGCTTCGAAAAACAATCTACATGTTTCGAAGTATGGAAACTTCCCTTAAGGATTGCACTGTTTTATTCTAAAAGAGTGAGTCCCTTTGTGTTCTTTCACTACTTAACCAAATATTGGTTTTTTGCAACTGTGAAGTCTAAAACAAACAACTTCTAGCTGCAGAGTACTTCAAATTTTACTTTGAAGGATTTTACTTTTAACAAGAAACCTAAAAGCAAGTCTTTAACCCCCTTGAAGCAAACAAACACCTGAGCATTCTTGTACTCTTAGGTATGAAACGTACTTTGAAGTCAACTTCCTGTTTTCGAAGCCCTAGCTGGATGTTTGTCATCTGGCTTTGGAGCCAAAACTTGGCTTCGAAGCCAAATATTTGATTTCGAAGCCAGCATGAGTGTTTGAGATACGTTTCCCTCCCAAATGATCACTCTTGATAGAAAATTTCCGTATTTGTACCTTCAGTACTTCTTTATGAATTTTACCCATTTAAATTGATTGGATATTTTTTGGACAGAAAGGTTTAAAAACTCTTTCCTTTTGTACTTTTAATTTACTTGCTAGTCCAACACACAAATCCTTCATTTCTATTGATCTATCCTCTTATTTACCCTTCTTTCTCAACTTCGTTCTCTGAAAACTTCGTTCTCTGAAAACTTCTGTCAATAGCTTCTTCCTCCTCGAAGATACCAGTCATAGAGCGTATGAGTCCATCTGTAGCTTTAAAAAAGATCATTGCTGAAGAGTGTGAGAAATACAAAGCTGGCGAGAAAAGTGCTATTGATGGGTGTATTTTCATTCCCCGTCGCCATGAGCAACAGGAATATGCGCTTGGGCCTATTTTTAAATAGGTCTCTACTCAGTTTCTAGCTCTATACTCGCGTTTGGAGGACCATTGCCTCCTTTATGAAGGCGATCTTGATTGGGGAAGCTGGAGAGTGAACCAACCCCATCGCTGCTGGCCCACAAAATGGGAGGAATGGTATGATCAGGTCGTCCTAGCTAGAACACTGGATCTCCAGGAACTTTGCCTCTTCAACGCCCTTCAACTGTCTAGGTTCGCCATTTCGGAGGACCTATTTTTAATACTTGCTGCTCTTTGTTTTTGGAATTTTGCTTTCAATTTCTTCCAATTTAGATGTGGTATGATGGCTCCTACTATCCTTGACATCTGTCATCTGTTAGGATTATCCCCTATTGGTACTCCATTTGGTCCAGACTACCCTGACCTTAGCATCCCTTTTTCTCTTTCCCTCCCTCTCTGAACTCATCCTATAGTGACTTTGTCAAGACTGAGAACAAAAGAGAAGGCCTTGTGACTGATAGGGAATTCTTTTCCTTTTTATTGTATTGGCTTTGAAAATTCCTCTTCTATATCTCTTCTCAGAGGATTATGCCTGAGTTTGCCCCTCTTGACAAAGCCTTTGTTTTGCATAAACAGGTGGCCTTTGCTTCATATGTTTTGGGCCATGTCTACAGAGCTTATTTCCTCTTTTGTGAAAAATCCATGGATGCCAATCAAGGAGGCCCATTTTGGATACTCCAACTCTGGCTTTTTGCATACTTCACTGATTTGCGCTCTAAATGTCTAAAGTTTTTAATGCCAAACCCTACCACTTATAGCATAAAGTTAGCCAATGTCTCTCGTTATCCTTCCAACTTTGCCTTTTACTTTTCTTTTTTTCACAAACTTCCAGCTTTCTCTTCTTCTCTTAACTTTTTCTGTTCCTTTGAAGCTAATATTGGCCCAGCCTGGCTGAGGACCTTTCTGAGCGATAGGTCCTGCTCTAGGCCTCAGCATAAAAATATGTAGGCTTCTATTTTGATCTCGAGGGAGTTATTCATTGGCACTATGAACCCTAGAGCTTATAAGTGCGTCTCTGAGCCCTTTTACCCTGTCCAATTTGCTAGGCAATTTGAACTCTCGTAGGGGATCCCTATTAAGGGTGCAACTTAGGCTGATTCGGTCGGGTTGGGAGGTTGTTCAAGCCCAGCCTAAGTTATGCTGAAATCTGCCTAGGCCTGCCCAAGCCCAAATTGTAACCCGAGGTTGCCTGCCCAAGCCGAACTCGAGTTAAACCCGAATTGCCCGAATTGTATTTTTTTTTTTTTTGCAGCTACATTATTAAATTATTAAAATTTGACTCTATTTATATTTTTTTATATCTAGAAAATTATTAATACCATCAAAACAAATAATTTATATAATGTAAGAGAGATGTCGCTATAGTAGTCTTTACAATTTATGAGTGAAAATATAAAAAAAAAAGAAGTAAGATTTTATGTTATTTGTATATGTAATATATATTCAATATGATTTAATAATTTAAATTACTTTAATATCATGCAATGACTAATAATTTGTATATATATTTAATATTTATATATATATATATATGTATAATTCGAGCTCGAGTTGCTCGGGTTGTTTGATGTCTTTGCCCAAGCCCGTCCAAATTTAATTTGGGCTTCTGAATTTTTGTCAAAGCCTGTACTGCATTTAAAAATATCTTATCCGAGCCCTAAAAAAATTCGGTCTGGGTTCGGATTGCTCGGGTTAAGCTCGCCCAAATTGCACCCCTAATCCCTATCCCTCTCTGCAGTCAGTCTAACTCAAACCTACAAGCAGAGAACTGAAGACTCCAAGATCCAGATTATAAGAGGCAACCCCTCCAAATTTATCCAAGACTTAATTGATTTTGAATACCTACCTTTCACTCCCCAAAGCAATGCATTGAAAAGATATCAGAATTGATGGATGGCCAATATGGAAGTGCACTTGGCCATTGCTCCTCAAGATCTATTAATGGTATTAGATGTGCCTCAAACCACGTCCAAGGGGACTGGAGTTATTACTTCCTTCACTACTCATGTATAACAACCCTCATACTGTTTACTGATTAATGACTGATTGATTACCGATAATCACCGATTACTGTTAAACGGAACTGATAATGACTGATAACTGACTAAGAATTGAACTGATTAAAGTACTGAACTGACTGACCGAAATTGAAACTGAATTGAGTGAATACATCTGTTTGAATTGCATTTTATCTGTTGACTGTTTGTTTGATCTGTTCGTGTGTTACGTTTAAACTATTAATTGAAGGCCTTATCGGCGGCCGAACCGGAAATGGGTTAGTGTATTATGATCGTCATATTTAATATGATTTTATGGTATAATTATCTGAAAACTGATTAGGTATGATTAAATTAGATTAAAATGAGTTAATTGCAAAGTTTGCCGTAATTACCTAAATGCCACTTAAGTGGCCCACTACTTGGCTCATCTCATTACACTCATACATACACATTTCATCAGCCTTTCTCCTTGCTTTGCCGACTTAGAGAGAGAGAGAGTGAGAGTTTGTGTAGTTCTTGGGATTTGGCTTAAACAACTTAGAGAATTGAAGGTTGATTGTTGCTTTGTGGTCCTACACTAGTAATTGAGGCTCTAGGTAAGAGAACTCAACCTTTATTGATGTGTTTGAGCTAGTTCTTGCATGATTCATGTCAAATTGAGGAGCTAAGTCTTGTTTTAGTTCATACATGTTGAAATAGAACATATTCATGCATCATGTTTGAATTGTTGGATTTTGAGTTGAATTCAGGGCATTGTCACATGCATGTCCATAAATTGGTAATGGTCCATGTTTTCATCTTGTTTGTGAATCAATTGGCCTCACTAGAGCATGTTTTGAAGCTTGAAAGTTATTTAAAGATCATGCATGTCATGTTTGAAGATTGTTCTTGAAAATGATTTGAAATTGAGCTGAATTAAACACCCTTGGCTTTGATTTCTCAAATTGAGCTTTGAACCATGATACTCTATGTGTTATAAATGTTTTCCAGAAAATGGGCCCAAGAGGATTGGTTTTGATGCATTTGAGTGTGAGTTGGAGCTTGGAGGTGCAATCTGGAATTCCCAGATTTTGCACTTACGCTCGAGCGGGGAAAGTGGCGTCGAGCGTGGAATCCGAGCATCCAGCATCTCTCTGGCACTGTTTTGCATGTCCGCTCGAGCGGAGGATTGGGCGCTCGGCGGAGTCATGTCTCACGCTCGAGCGAGGCGTCGAGCGGAGATTTCACCCATCCAGTACTTTTAACGTACGCTCGACGCGAATTACGCTCGAGCGTGTACCTTTGTTGCATTACCCGCTCGAGCGGGGAAACCTGCGCTCGAGCGGAACTCTGTTTTTCTGAAAATGCTTTTAAATGTCATCTTTGCATCCATCTCATTCTAGCATTCTTAGGCCTAGTTGTAGACATCTTGTTGAGGATATAGATGTAGAACACACCGAGGCATTAGGGTTAAATTATATTCTTCCCAGCTGTGTAGCTTAGTGTGTTCAATCTGTTAATGTTGTAGGGTTGCGATGGGATGAGGCAACGCCTATGCATACTGTAGCCCAGAACTCTGTGAGTAACAATTGTGTAAAGATATGTTCAACTGATTATCTTCTGAATACTGAACTGAACTGTTTACTGAACTGGTATTATTTACTGAATGAATGTATGTCCTATATTCTGAATTGTATTGTGGCATCCTTAGCACCTACTGTTTACTGTTACTGTGACAGAATTCTCTGTCGGTTCCTTTGTTGGAACCACTACTGTTTACTGATTGATGGCCATCATTACTGTTCGGTCTTTTAAGACCTACTATTTACTGTACTGATTTGCTGATGGATGTACCACATATGACTGTTTACTGTACTGAGCAACTGAATTACTGATTGAAATGAACTGTTTTCATTACTGTAAGGACATTCATTCTTAACCTCTTTACGCATTATGTTATTCACTGGGCTTTAGCTCACTGTTTATATATATATGTAGGTGTACAAGCACCAGACCGCGGCTAGGAGCGTCAGGGTTACTCCAGTTTTGTCAAGCCAGCCTATGTGCCTCACTGCGAGGTTCCGAGCCTATCTGTTAAGGCTTAGGGGTGTTTTAGATTTTCCCCCCTTCTGTACTATCTTACTGTTCTGTATAGACTGAGTGTTTACTGTACTGTTATGCAGGGATTGAGTCCCTAGTCTGAATGATTGTAAATATTGTGCATATTATTCTGTACTATTTGCGTATAAATGTATGGAAAGTCTTTTTGCATACAGACTGTCACAGCTCATTGGGCATTGTTTCTTTACTGTATTGGCTTCCGCCAGGCCCTGTACTCTGTTTTACTGTACTACTGTTCTGCAGGCCTTCGATAATCTCGGATTACTGGCCGGTTACGGTGCTAAACCCATAGGGCCGGGTTTGGGTCGTGACATCATGCTACCTCAGCTCTTACTCTTGCTACCACAAAGTCTGCTCATGCTGCCTCACCTCTTCCTAGAGTCACTAGAGTTGCTTCGAAGAAAGGTACGCACTGCTGCTTCTTTTCTTTTCTCTTCCTTTATGACGCTTTTGTTTTTTACTTATAGTTCCTTCTTTAGTATAGGTGATATAGGTGCCTCACAGGGAGACTCTCCTCAAAGAGTTCAAGCTTTAAATCTCCTCAAGAGCAAGCAGCAACAACAAAGGAAAAGAAAACTCTTGCTTGATCTTGAAGAGGAGGTACTTGAGGCTCATGTGGAAGAAAAAGAAGCAGAGAAAGAGCAGGCGACACCATTAAAAAGAAAGAAAAAAATGACAATCTTTCCCTTTGATTTCACTGGGGATTCCATTCATGAAGCATCTGCTAAAGCAGTGGAAGTGGAACACTCCAAAGAGATCATTGTATTCTAGAGAGTTGAGAAGAGAAGACAACAACAAATACTTAGGGATGAAGCTGCTGCTGTTGATGCCCTCCAAAGAGAAACTGCAAGGAGGCAACAAACTGCTGAACATTATACCCTTCGCAGTTCTCCAACCATTGCTACCACTTCTGAAACTAGTAATTTCTTTTTATGTCACTAGTTTTCTTTCTCTAATTTTCAATACTGAAACTTAACATCGTTTCGTATTTCTTCTTTTATAGCAACAACTACTCTACTTTCTCCTTCGATAAGGACTTCTTTAGTTTCATCTGAAGTTGAAAGACTATTAGAAGCACCCTCAAAAAAGAAAAAGAAGACTGACACTAAAGTGCCTCTAAGTGTAGAACCCATTCAGGCAATACTCCCACTTCCTGGTTCTACACTTTTCACATCTTTTTTTAGGCAAAGCATTCATATATCTTTATCCTTTGGCCTGACTCCACATCTTCCTTTTCTAACCTTTAAATCAACCCAATTTATTCTCCCCCTTGCTACTCCTTTCTTTCTCTAATTTTCAATACTGAAACTTAACATTGTTTCGTATTTCTTCTTTTGTAGCAACAACTACTCTACTTTCTCCTTCGATAAGGACTTCTTTAGTTTCATCTGAAGTTGAAAGACTATTAGAAGCACCCTCTAAAAAGAAAAAGAAGACTGACACTAAAGTGCCTCTAAGTGTAGAACCCATTCAGGCAATACTCCCACTTCCTGGTTCTACACTTTTCACATCTTTTTTTAGGCAAAGCATTCATATATCTTTATCCTTTGGCCTGACTCCACATCTTCCTTTTCTAACCTTTAAATCAACCCAATTTATTCTCCCCCTTGCTACTCCTTTCCCTCCTGAGGAGATCTCAATTATTACTTCATCTCCAGTGATGGCTGATTCCCTTAGAGAAGATACTGGTAGCTTACCAACTCTTTGTCCACCATCATTATCCAGCTCTAGCCCTTCTTCTCTTGACCTACTGGTGGCTAGGACTATGGAAACTGATAGGGACACTTCATCCTCCTCTCCTATCTCTATGCAGCCATCTCTTCTTACCACTAGAGCCCTTTCTGCACTACCAATGTCAATGGAAGAGATAGACATTTTCGAAGCTAGAGTGGCTAGCCTTTTTGACATGCCTTCTACCATTCCAACAGCCAATAATGAAACTGAGCCATTGGTTTTGGCTGATTCTGTCTTGGAAATTTTTTAGAGCTCTTCAACCATCAGTAGGGCTTCTTCACCTTCACTGGATGTGGGCATCTGTTTAGAGTTGCTAACATTGTTCTCGAGGATCCCATTCAAAGCCTTGCAAAGACCTATTATCAAGAATGGTTTCCTCCAGTGCTGCAAGGTCATTGAACAATTCAACATGGCCATTTCAAGTCATTTGTCTCAAGCAGCGACTACTATTGACTTTTATGTCAACATCTACCATGTTGCCAAAGCTGTAGAGAAGAAATTGTTAAGAGACCAAGAATTTGTTTCCTATATACATGCTGAGGTGTTTGAATTGAAAGAACAGCATTCCTCTGTCTCTCAATTTCGAGCCCAACTGTTGGAGAAGAAAGCTCAATTAGAGAAAGAGTTATCAGCAGGTAACCTGACTTTGGATCGAACTGCCACAAAGCTGCAAATCACCAACCAAGGATTGGCTGATCGAAGGCAGGAGATAACTAAAGCCATTTAATTGTCCTCATCCATTAAGAGTACAGAATCAATTGTAAGGGAACAACTGAAACATTGTACTAACTTTTGGGCCAATCTATGGCTGCATGTACTTAACCCCTTATGAAATGAATTCTTTATTTATTATTTGAGTGTTTTCATGTTTCTCTTGTTTAGCATCTTCTATACTCCTTGTGTTTCCCATACAGTTGGATAATAAGGCTTCAAGTACCTGCCATTAATTTTCTTAGGGTGTACATACCCATTCAAATTTCTCAAATGGTATGCTTCTCAAGGCAAAACTCTATGAACTTGATATGGTCCTTCCCAATTAGGTGACCCTTTGCCAAACTTATGATTTTTAATTCCTATTGGGAGTATTGTCTTCCATACCAAATCATCTTCATCAAAGCTAATGTGCTTAACTTTCTTATTATAGTTTTTGGCTGCTTTCTTCTTTTGGAAAAGAATGCTATTTAATGCCAAAATTCTAGCTTCATCCACATTTTCTAATTCCAAGAACATGCTCTAATGGTACTGCTCAGGAACTGACTGACCTTGGCATCTCACCCTCAAGGACTTGATGTTAATTTCTACAGGTAATACTACATCATGCCCATATACTAATGCATAAGGAGTAACTCCTGTACTTGATCTTGGAGAAGTCCTATAAGCCCACAATATATCCAACAACAAGTTATGCCAATCCCTAAGATTGTCTTCCATAACTCTCTGTATTCCCTTTTTCAAAGACTTATTGGATGATTTTGCCTGACCATTTGCTTGTGCATGATAAGGGGTGGAATTAACAAGGCCAATTCCAAACTCTGCCGCGAAAGACTTTACCATCTTTCCATCAAATACAGTCTCATTATCCACAGTTATGGTTTATGGGATACCAAACCTATGAGTCAAATCTTTAATAAATCCAATAACGCCTTATATGGTTTAGCTTCAACCCACTTAGTGAAGTAGTCTGTGGCCACTAAGATGAAACAATGGTGCTTCGAAGAGGGTGGATGTATTTTCCCTATCATATCTATAGCCTATCCTCTAAATGGCCAAGGCTTCACAACTGCATGTAAATTAGTTATTGGTAAATGTCTTATCATGCCATGTTTTTGGCATGCCTAGCAACCTCTAGCATATTCTATACAATCTTTGAGGATGGTGGACCAATAGTAGGAATGTCTTCGAAGCAACCATTTCATCTTCACACCAGGCTGATGAGCACCACAGATGCTGTAACAACCTCGACCCATCATTAACATTAATCCATGATTAATTATGCCTAAGGAGGAATTCTGAATTAATTTGCATATGTGTGTTACATTATCTGTGTTTATATCTGTTTTGCGTAGGAAGATCTATTCGTATCTTAGTTTCGATTTACGAATTGAAGGTCTTATCGACATCCGATACAGAAATTGATCTGAATTATGTGTTAATTGGAATTTATAGGATTTTATGGTAGGTTTAATTGAAATTCGCTTCAGAACGATTAAATAAGATTAATTTAATCCCACTTAGTTGCCTATGACTTAAATTAACTAGGCACCATTTCTTTTACGAACACTCATCTATTTTCATCTATTTTGGTTACATCTTTGAGCCTACAATACACACACGTGAGAAAGAGAGAGGGGAAAGGAGAATTGAAATCAAAAGCAAGAGGAAATGAGGATTACTAGAATTGTTGGCAAATTAAAGAGAATTTGGGAGCTACAACTTTCATACTTGTAAATTCAAGCCCTTAGGTAAGAATTTTGTCTTATAGCCTTGAAGCCTAGACTTTAATGCATGAAAACAAGAGGGTTAAGTTGATTAATGCAAGAATTGAGCTAATGATTGGAATTGAGAACAAATTTGTGTTTACATGTGCATTTCATGAAGTTCTGAATCTGTTTTTAAAGAATTTCCTCATGCATGTCTTGTATTCACTTTAATTTTGGGAAAACAATGAGTTTTATGTTGTTTGGTAACACTTGATCATGTTTTGAGAAGCTTTGGTTCATAGAAATGCATGCATGTCATGTTCTTGGGTTATTCTTGAGTTTCGAGTTGAATTTTGTACAATTGGCATCTCATTGGGCCATGATTTCTTGAAATGACCCTTTAAACATGTTGTTTTATGAGTTTCTAAGTGTTTTCTCAAGTTTTGGCCCAAAAAAAATGAAGTTTGATGCTTTAATGTTTGAGTTTGAACTTGAAGATCAAATCTGGAAATTCCAGAAATTTGATCCACGCTCGAGCGAGCACTCTGAGTACGTACACTTCCGCTCGAGCGACGTGAGTCACGCTCGAGTGTGAAATGCATGTACCCAGAAGTTCATATGTTTTACAGTCCGCTCGAATGAGGGATTTCACGCTCTAGCGAAGGTCTAAATCTCACGCTCGAGCGGAGGTCGAGCGTGAAATTCATTCATCCAGTACTTTGGTTAAAATTTACAGTCCGCTCAAGCAAGAGAATTCACGCGCGAGCTAACCATCACTTCTTGCATGTCCACTTGAGCGAGGAAAGCTACGCTCGAGCGTGGACCCTGTTTCCAGCAAGTTTTGGAAAATATTTTCAAGTGCATTTTTGCATCCTCATTCCATCCTAAGCATTCCTAGGCCATGATTGAAGCTCCCTAATGAGGTTAAAGACTAGAAACACACTAGGAACAAATAAAGTAAGTTATGTACGTTTTGAATGTGTGTTTATTATATGTTCGTGTAGGTTACGTGCCGTAAACCGTTGGTTAGTCTGCACTGTCTGTCGGTACCTGAAGCCAACTGTGAGTAATAACTTAGTAAAGCTATATTCAACTTTATGTATTTTCTGTATGAAGAATTAAGATCTATTTTTTGAAACGTTATGTTTTGTACAATGAATGATTGTTCAATTTCTGACATGTATTCGTGGCATCCTTAGCATTATGTGATATATGTTAGCTATTACCTGGTATCGGAGGTCCCTGTCACGACCCAAACCCGTCCCTATGGGTTTAGTGTCGTAACCGGCCAGTAATCTGAGATTACCGAAGGCCTGCTTAACAGTAAGACAGTAAAACAGAGTACAGGGGCCTGGCGGAAGTCAATATAGTAAATAAACAATGTCCAATGAGTTGTGACAGTCTGTATGCCAAAAAGACTTTTCATATATATATATATACAGTGCAGAACAGTATGTACAACATTTATAATCATCCAGACCAGGGACCTAATCCCTATGAAACAGTACAGTAACAGTCTATACAGTCTACAAAACAGTTACAGAGACAGACGGGGAAAATTAAAACACCCCTAAGCCATAGCTTGACAGGCTCGGAACCTCGCAGTGATGCACAGTGGTTGGCTTGACAAAACTGAAGCTTACCCTGACGCTTCTAGCCGCAGTCTGGTGTACACCTACATATATATATGAGCAGTGAGCTAAAGCCCAGTGAATAACATAATGCGTAAAGAGGTTTAGAATGAATGTCCTTACAGTAATGAAAACAGTTCATTAAATCAGTATTTCAGTCGTTCAGTCAATACAGTCATATGTGGTACATCTATTAGCATAACAATATAGTAAACAGTAGGTCTTGAAAAACCGAACAGTCAATGATGGCCATCAGTCAGTAAACAATAGTGGTTCCAACAAGGGAATCGACAGAGATCTCTGTAACTGTAACAGTCAGTAACAGTAATTGCTAAGGATGCCACAATACAGTTCAAAATAGAGGACATACATTCATTCTATTAACAGTATCAATTCAGAAACAGTACAGTTCATTGTTCAGAAGATAATCATTTTTGAACATATCTTTACACAGTTGTTACTCACAGAGTTCTAGGCTACAGTTAGGCTAGAGCGCGTCCCCTCAGAAGCCAACCCTACACAGTAGCAGATTGAACACACACTAAGCTACACAGTTGGGAAAGATAATAACTTGCTCCCTATCTTGACTCGATGTGGTACTACATTTATATCCTCATCAAGATGCCTCAAACTAGGCCTAAGAATGCCTAGGATGAAATGAGGATGCAAAGATATACTTTAAAAGCATTTTTAGAAAACAGGGGTCCCGCTCGAGCGTAGGTTAATCCGCTCGAGCGGACATGCAGACAAAGTTTTTCCGCTCGAGCGCAGACTCAACCGCTCGAGCTTACTTCAAAACAGTCAAAAGTGCTGGATAGGTGAAATTCACGCTCGACGGACGCTCGACGTCCGCTCGAGCGTGAGACACAAGCCTCCGCTTGAGCGTGCAATCCTCCGCTCGAGCGGACTGTAAAACAGTGCAAAGTACTGGATGCTCGAATTCCCCGCTCGAGCGCCACTTTCCCCGCTCGAGCGGGAGTGCAAAATCTGGAAAATCCAGATTGCACCTTCAAGCTTAAAACCATGTTTTGATGCATAAATTTCGATCCTGTTGGGCCAATTTTTTGGAAAACTCTTGTAAACACATAATATTACATGGCTCAAAGCTCAATTTGTAAAATCAAAGCCCAAGGGTAGTTCAAACAAACCCAATTTCAAATCAATTTTCATAACAACAATTCAAATGAACATGCATGAGTTTTAAATCAATTCAAAGCTTCAATACATGCTCTAATGAGCCAAATCTTTCAAAAACATGATGGTTTCATGAACCTTAGCTAGAACTTGTACAAGCATGCAACAATTATCCATGAAATCAACTTAAAACTCAACAATACCAACATGCATGCATGGAATGAGCTCCAATTCAACATTATTAGACTAAGACATGACTTAGATCTCTAGAGGCTCAAGAACCATGCAAGAACAATCTTAAATACATCAATGAAAAAGTGAAATTCTTACCTAAGTCTTGAATTATAAGGTGTAGGAGCTCAAATTCACAATTATCTTCTAAAATCTCCAAGTCTACAAGCAACTATCAAGGAGGAACTCACTTTCTCTCACTCTAACTCTCTTGGTCGGCAAGAACAAGGGAAATGAGCTGAGCAAATGTTTGATCTAGGTGTAATAAGGCTCAAAGGTGGTCTTAGATAGTGGCCACTCACAATGGCAAAATAGTAATTAAGTCAACAATGCAATTTAACCCATTTTAATCTAATTAAAACATACCAAATCAATTTTCAGATAAATATGCCATAATTTCACATTAATTCTAACGATCATAGAACATCAATCGATTTCAGATTCGGCCGCCGATAAGGCCTTCAATTAACAGTTTAAACATAAAAACTGAACAGATAATTAAACAGTCAACAGATAGAAATGCGATTCAAACAGATATATTCAATCAATCAGTTTCAGATTTTAGTCAGTCAGTCCAGTATTTCAATCAGTTCAATTACCAATCATAATCAATCTCAGTTTAGCAGTAATCGGTAGTTTATCGGTAAACAGTGGCGAGGGTTGTTACAGTCCCATTATGGGACTTATTATGTCTGTCATCTATTACCCGTACCGGAGGCTCCATCATGGAGCTCAGCATGTTTATTCTTTGTTACCCGGATCCGGAGATTCCTTTATGGAACTGGTTATTCATAACCACTATATGTTCTGCATCTGTTCTATATCTGTTCTGTTAGTGCTAATGGATGTACCACGTATGATTAAGCATGAACTCTGATTTTTGTATTTAATTTGGATATGAATCTGTTTATGAATCTGAATTATGATTTCTAAATTTGTATGGACTTTATTCATTAAAACACTTTACTCCGTTATTATTAACTAGGCTTCTGCTCACTGTTTATATTATGTATGTAGGTGAGCCGGCACGTGATCAGGGCCAGAGTTGACGGCCTACGTTTCTGTTTTGTCAGCCAACCTTTGCACCTCCAGAGGAGGTTCCTGTTGAAGTTTGGTTTTGTGGCTGTTTTTGTAATCTGTATTAGACTATGTTTGTTTGTTAAGTTGTAGGCGAGATTTTTGTCATGTACGCCTAAGTGTGTTATGTATATATTATGTTTGTTGACTTCCTTATATTTTATAAAAGTTTCAAGCTATTCTGTCCCATGTAAGTTATCGCAGCTCATTGGACCTTGTTCATTTTGTATATTTGCTCCGCAGCCTCTATCTATATGTTAATCTGCCATGAGGCCTTTGGTAATCCAAGAATTACTGGCCGGTTGCGATACTAAACCTATAGGAGTGGGTTTGGGTCGTGATAGAGTGGTATCAGAGCACGTGTTCTACCGCACACACAGGTCCATATGAACTTAGGATGTCCTAGTGAGAATTAGGGGCATTCCATTTGCATGTGTGAGTGGGTGGTAATCCGAATGGATATGAAAATTACGTATAAATCTGAGCAAATGAATTGAAAGAAAAGAATGAGATTATTCCTATGTTTATTATCATTTGATGTCTCTATAGCAACATAGAGAATGCAAGGGGAAATGATGTAAGTGAATCTTCAGAGGCTCGCATGAGCCGAATGGAGCAAATGCTTGTGGCGCTGACTGAAGTCATGACATAACAGCAAAGACAACAACCTTTGCCCCCTCCACTTCTGCCAGCATAAGCCGAAACAGATAATAATGACATCATCAACTTGACTCAAAAATTCATGAAGATGAAACCACCAACGTTCTTTGGTGGAATTGAACCATTGAAAGTAGAGACATGGTTACTCGAAATGGAAAAACTGTTTGAAGTGTTTCCCTGTACCGAGATTCAGAAGGTTTTACTGGCCACCTATACTCTAAAAGACGAATAAGTCTACTATGGGCATGGGGTACTTATCTTTTGGAGTTACTAGATTCAGGTTTCTAAAATCGATGCATACCCTCATTTTACCATTCTTTTTAACCATAGGCACAATATTATATAGCCATTTAACATATCTGGCTGTTTTAATAAAACCTGCCTTAAGGAGCCTAAGAATTTCCTCCTTGACCTTCTGAATCACTTCAGGACTCATCCTTCTTGGCTTCTGCTTGTATGGCTTGAAATTAGACTTCATAGGGAGCCTATGTTCCACTAATGACCTATTTGGCAGTTCATTATAAGACCATGCAAAATAATCTTTATATCTCTTTAAAATCATCAATAATTGGTCCCTGTCTAGAGCACTTAACCAAGCACTGATGTAAGTGGGTTGCTGTGCAAAACCTTCCCCCAAATTAACTTCTTCCAAGGGGTCTTGTATTTGAGAACTCACTAATGCTTCTCTTTTGATTTCTTCTATCCTCGAAGCAATTTCTTTGCTTTGTTCTGCTCCCACTTTCTCTGATTCAACATCTTTGTCTTCTTTCTCATAGACAAAGTATGTCCATAAGGCTTTTTCTTCTTGTATTTCCTGGACTTTTGTTTCGATGTCCAATGCACAGTATTTATCAAAGGTCAAAGGTCTGATCTGTTGTTGTTCCTATTTACAGCCAACTACCATGGCTTTCTTCTCTTGTTCTTGAACTTTTTGGACTATTAATTTTAAGTCCAATGTTGAAAATTTGACTAAAGCCAAGGGTCTGGCTTCTTGGGTTTCATTTTCTTGCCTATAACCAGGCATCATTATCATTTTTGATAACGAATTCTTTATCAGCACTCTCCTGTACCAAGTGCTTCAGGTGTGCTACTTTCTCATCAGCCGTCACTTCGGATGAACCATCAGGTTTTCTCAATATACAGAGTGGTGTCACTCCTTCAATATACAACTTGGCCTCTACAAAGTTAGCACAAGTGACAAAGGGTTGAGGGTCTGCATTAATCTCCTTTGTCTCTTCATTGCATAAGGCCATCATTATCTTCTGATGTAGAGAAGAAGGCACATATTTGTTGGTGTGAATCTAATCCCTACCAAGTAAAGCATTATACTTAGCATTACTATTAATAACAAAGAATGTCGTCATGCAATCTCTGGTTCCCACGCTCAGGTTGATGGACAAAATACCTTGAGCCATCTGCTTATCCCCAGCAAAACCAATAATGGTTGTGCTGGTTGGGATTAATCTAGGGTTCCTTTTCCCTAGTTTCTTCAAAGAGGATTTCGGAAGCAGGTTCACTGCTGCCCCATTATCCACCAATACCATATTCATCTATGTCCCATTGAAAAAAACCTTGATATATAAGGGCTTGACATGCTGTGTCATGGATGTTGCAGGATATTCAAAAGGATATGAGAGATTAATACTCACTTCTTCCTCACTCTCGTCCTCAGTTTCTATCGGTGTGGCCACTTCAGATTCATCTTGAACCATACTAACTTGTGAATCTTTACTAGAAACTGGAATAGGGTCAATCTCCTAACCTTCTTGGTTTCCATCTTCAACCTGGAACTTTTGTGGTAGTATATGCACCATATTCACTGACACTGGAGGAAATGAGCCAAACTGAACTACTAGCTACACTTGCTTCTTTTCCAGGCTAACTTGTTCAATTATTTCAGAAGCATCTTCTATGCTACATTTTGGCATTTCAGTACTAGTGACTTCCTTCGAATGGTTTGTTCTTGCTGGTTTTTAGACCAAAAATGTTTGTTCAGCCATGAAGGCTTCAAACATCTCCTCCTCAACCATTTCTTTCCTTTGGCCTAGATCAACTTCTCCTTCTGTCTCATTGTTGCTTTCCATCAAGGCCTTTTCAAGACCTGTTAAGCTGGATCTTTCCTTGGCTTTCAGTTCAAAGTGGACTTTAGCCAACTGCTCTTTGCTGAAACCTCTTCTATTTTGAGGAGTCAATTTTGGACTATGGTCCAATTTTGGACTTTCTCTTTCCTCTGTCTGGCCTT
Organism: Camellia sinensis; assembly: GCF_004153795.1. Taxonomy (NCBI): domain Eukaryota; kingdom Viridiplantae; phylum Streptophyta; class Magnoliopsida; order Ericales; family Theaceae; genus Camellia; species Camellia sinensis. The sequence continues at coordinate 791,324 of NW_021025877.1, forward strand.
TTGACTGGGCCAATGAAGAACTCTCCCTACTTTTCTTCAGATCCTTTTGGTACTGAGTATACTTTCGCTGGATCTTCCTCCTTTAGGACCTAGAAATTACTAGAACCATATCTGGTTCCTTTGTTTTTCAGAGCTTCAGTAACACCTAATTATTTGGAGCCACCAAGGGAGGTTTAACCATTTTACCCTGGTCTCCAACAACACTTCTTTAGGCAGACATTTCTTTAGGCTTGTTCTGCATGACAAACTAATCTGGAACCCCAGGTACCAATGAACTCACTAGCTCAGTTGTTGAACTAGCTTTTTCTACCTTCGAAGCCAGTTTTGAAGCTGCCTGTGGGGGCCACTGCTTGGCCTTGATCCCCTGTCTTGGGCCTAATTTAGGCCTTCTGTTAGGGTGGTTACTTTCCATCTTGTTTAAGGCTGATTTAGAAGGCCAATCTCTGGCTCTGATTCCATAACTTGAGCCTACTTCAGGCCTCTTCTTAGGATGATTTCCCTCCATCCTGTAGTAGTTGGGTGGTCTGAACCCATGTAGAGGTCTCTTGCCCTTGGAATACACTCTAGTAGTTGATGGTCCAGCCGAGAATGGCTGCTGTCTAGGACTAGTTGGGTATGGCCTCTTGTTGTAGGTATTGGTTGGTTTAGGACGTCTCTGCACATCCTTGTAATATTGTTTCCCATCAATTGGGAGCCCTTTCAACCATTTGTAACTTAACCTGCATCTGGGACACATCCTTTGCATGACAGCTGCCTCTAGGGAGTTGTAACAACCCTCATACTGTTTACCGACTTATGATTTTGCATGCAGACTGTCTCAGCTCATTGGGCATTGTTTATTTACTGTATTGGCTTCCGCCAGGCCCTGTACTCTGTTTTACTGTGTTACTGTTCTGCAGGCCTTTGGTAATCTCGGATTACTGGCCGGTTACGGTGCTAAACCCATAGGGCCGGGTTTGGGTCGTGACAGGAGTCATCATCCAGTGCCTCTTCACTAGAGTCCTCCTTTTGGTCTGCAAAGCTCTGCCCATTCGCTAGTGAACCTCTGGTATCTTTCTTGTCAGTAGTCTAGTTGGCAACATGCATTTGCACATTAACCTTTTCCAATTCTTTCAAGGATAAGTTTTGGAAGTCTAGCATAACACCATTGGTTGTAACTTCTCCAATCTCTGGGAATGGATTAGTGTCAATCCCCATAGCTTTCTCTGCTTTAGTTGGGAATTTTAAACTCCCCTTTCGAATCTGTTCTTGGATCCTATCCCGAAAAACAATACAGTTTTTAGTTGAGTGAGACCAAGAATTGTGCCATTTACAATACATTTTCCCTTTAAGTTCTTCCTGAGAAGGAATTTTAACTCTTATTGGTAACTTTAGGAAATTCGTTGCAAGCAAATAATCAAAAATGTCATCTGCCTCTGTTAAATCAAAAGAGTATTTCCTATGATGGTCTTTCTTTTTAAATTGTTGGTCTATTGTAGTGTCTTTATGAATTAATGCCTCACAGATCATAGGCTCTTTCCTTATGATCTCTACTGCATCAATCTTATAATTAGGATCTTTATAATAAGTCTTGTATGATGCATTACTTCGATCTTGTTCTTCCTCAAGTAATGATTCATATCTAGACACCTTATAAGTTAATTCCACTAAGTTTCGAAACTCAATTGAGTCAAATTTCTTTCGAAGTCTAAACTCTAAACCATTTTGAGCCAATCTCACAAATTCAGGCTCTAGTAGAATGACTCTACACTTGTTTCGTGCTTTTTTGAATCTGACAATAAATTGAACAGCCTTCTCATCAGGCCTTTGACTCAACCTTGCCAAGTCTGTCGTGGAAACTTCTGGCTCCATTTGGAAGAATTGGGCATGAAATGCCTCCTCCATTTGCTGCCAAGTTTGGATAGAGCCAAGTGAAAGGTTAATATACCATACAAAAGCTGTCCCAGTTAAAGAATTTGAAAAAAGTCTTAACTTCATGCAATCATTATTGGTAAATTCACCACATTGGGCAGCGAATCTAGCAATGTGTTCTACTGTTGACTGGTTTTCATTTCCATAAAAAAGAGCAAAGTCTGGTATTCTAAACCGCCTTGGATATTTATGCACCCTATCCACCCATTCTGGATATGGCTTCCTATACATAGGAGTTTGAACCTCCCGAGCCATAGGTCCACACATTTCTCTGACAATATCATCAATTTGGTCCCTAGGAACCATATTTTGTGCTTGTTGGACTACCACTGGAGGAACAAACACAGGATTTGGTGGAAAACCTTGTGTCTGAGGTCTTCTTGGTCCATAAGGAGGTATATTTGGGACTGGCTGTCTCTGTGGTATTGGCTGCTGTTGGGGGTATGGTTGACCTCTCTGAGCCTGTCCTGCGAAAGGTGCTGTAATAGGAGGAACATATGTTGTTTATCTTCCAACCACAGGAAACCCTTCCAACCCCCCAAGTGCGAATTCGAACAAGGGATTAGTGAAACCCCTTGTGCCAGGTATGACTTCGAACATGGGATTTGAAAACATTCTCATGCCATTTTCTTGTGTTGGCCCAGATCCACTAATTTGTATGGCTTCACTGTTAGGTAATAAGGCATGTTGATTTACCATAGGCCTTGAAAGAGGCTCATACCAAGATTGAGGTATAGGTGATGACCTTTCATAATTTTGATTACTAGTCTGACCATTAGTATGTCCATTACTTTGCATAGACTGTTTATCTCTAGCCAATCTTTGCTAAGGAACATTTGAATTTTCCTCCATATGCCTTGTGTTAGTTGGTTGATAGGCATTCATCTGATCTATAAAGGATATTACCCATCTTTCCATTGTGTTCATTAACTACTATTCCATGGCATCTTCTAGGCCTCCCCATGGATTCATTGGCTGAACAGATGGAACAGTGAATGGTCTAATTCCATGGCCTTGTCCAATATTTTGAACATGTGGTGCGTGTTATGAATTACTGGTTTGTTCGACCATAGGTTTTGATGAGATAGGTGCTTCCATAGGATGTGTTATCACATTATCCTCTGGATCAGGTACCTCTACCTCTCATTCCACACCTTTTTTCAGGCGTTCATTTTCTCCTTATCTCCTACGTCTAGCCATTTCAATTAGTCCCACTGGGCATGCCAAAAATATAAGTTGGCTTTTTTGGCTTTCGAATGTTAGTATTGTAATTTTAAGCGTGCCAACAAGGATCAATCAGTCCTTACAGAAGATTAATTGCCAACTAATTATCAGACGATTGTGTTTTAGTTCTTTCAGCCTCAATGAAGAGGACTTTTACTGGTGGCTTGTTTAGGAGAATTTAGTAAATAATAACTAAGTGAAGAATAATTTCAGAATTTCATTAAGTAAAATGAAAAACTTACAATAATCTGACGCAACCTCGTAGAGGTTTACAGCAACAAGCTATTTGAAACTACTTCTATGAATGAAGTGCAGTACAGGAATTTAAAGTACAGAAATATAAAGAATTGTAAAAACTGGAAGGAAAAATAAAGTAAATAAAACTGATTTTTGATCTGAGTCCAGATCTTCTTTTTGGGGCTTTCTTTGCTATTTATACTTCTCTATGATAACCGTCGAAGTGGGCTTCTAACCGTCAAAATATCCTTCCATGATTATTGAACATGCTCTCTCACAGTCAATCCCATTACGCCACATTTGCAGTTAGGTTTCTCTCCTGATTTTGAATTTGAACCTTGTGAGTAACCATTAGGCCACATCACCTTATATCTCTCGATCATTCCAGTGCTACGTAGACCCATTAATACCAATATGGACTGACACGTATCTGACTGTGGTTGGCAGCTTGTATTATTAACTCCCCAAAATGTCATTTTCATGTCACGTGTTGAATTGTAATTGGCTTATACAAATTATACAGCCAACAATATTACCACTCATTTTTATTAGTACTTTTCTTATTTGTCTCACATATATGTATGATGCGGAGAACATACGACCCTGCCGGTTGTCATCTCTAAAATAAACCCTAAACATATATATATTATTGCATAAAAACAACACTTCATCAAATTATGCAATTTTTACTTCCTTATTTTAATTTATTATTGCTTTATACACACTTCATGCATTTCCATGAAATAATTCCACGTGTTTGGGACCTGTGATTTTTTAAATAACTAGAACTGTAAGCACGTGAACTATTCATACAACCAAACAAACAAACCCATCTAACATTGTGGCCCTTCTCCTGTTCTATGTTATATGTTTTTTTGTGCCCATAAAGCTTTTACAGTACTACTATATATAATATATCAATCTTTTCACATTGCTCTTCATCTCCATACATTTTTCTCCCAAGTTCTTCTTATATCAGTCACTCTATCATTGCATTAATGCTCTTGCACTTGTTGTGGTTGGTCTTGCTCTTTATTATCTTTTTAATTTCTTACTCTTCAACTTCATATAAAAATATTTTAAACATTTGCGGTACTTGTCCTCATAATAGTGACATTTCCTCATTCTAAGTAGTTAAATCACTTGGATTCAGAGGGCTTATTTAAACATTTGGGTTGTGTTTGGATTTAGGATTTGAGGTTGATATGTGGAGGGAATGAGAAAAGTTTCCCTCCACAAATTCCTTCCCAACTCCAACTCCAACTCCAACTCCAACTCCAACTCCAAACACAAACAGAAACTTGATTCTTTAATTTTCTCTTTCAGGAACTCCTTGTTATTGGGCAATGAAGGGTTACAGCAAAAACCAAATGTTTCTGGTACTATGTTCAATTTTCTTGGCAGGTGTGTATAAACCTCACTCAAAATTGTCACCTACTTATTGTTTCTTGAAATAGAGTCACACATTAATGTACTAATTGGGCATTGTTTTTTATTTTATCATAATAGTCATTCTCTGTTTATCTCAATGAAGTTTGTAAATTGTAACATTGCTCTTCAAGATTTTTATTTTTTTTTAAATTTTTTGAAGCTAATCATGGATATATGTAAACAAAAAATTGTGGCTTGACAACATACAGCTAGCACGATTGAGGCTTCATCTTACGACTACTCTGCAAGCATAGAGGTAAGAATAATCCTTTTATTCTCTTCATAATCAAACATTATATATAATTGACCACTTCATGAAAGGCAATAGGTCATTAGGTATCTCAAATTTACCATGAAAAGATATATGAACTCTCGTTGAGTTTCTAAGAACCCACTAACAAGTTTTGATCATTTCCAGTGCCGAGTGAATCCTCTAGGTCCTCACTATGAAGGAGGACTAGTGGTTAATCCTGAATTTCATGACGGTTTAAAAGGGTGGGATGTACATGGAAATGGGAAAATCGAAGTGAAAAGATCAAACACCGGGAACCAGTTCATCGTAGCGTATGGTAGAACTCAACCATCCGATAGTTTCTCACAGTGGCTATTTTTGGAGGAAGGTCTTCTTTATACATTTTCAGGTAGCAATCCACCTGTCAATAATGTTTGTTGATTATTTATTTATTTAGGAATTAGGAATAGCTTCGAAAAAAAATATAAAAAATTGGAATGTTTGCAGCTTGGGTACAAATTAATGAAGGAAGTGAAGCTGTGGTGGCTAAAGTTAAAGTTTTGCAAAATGAAACGATGGTTGTGGGCTCTGTTATAGCTCAATCCGGCTGCTGGTCTATGCTAAAAGGCGGTCTCGCTGTCAATCTCACCATGCCAGCTGAGCTCTTTTTCGAGGTATATATTATTGGAAAATCATTCCTTGTTCTTTGGGACTCCCTACATTTTGCCCTCCCCATATCCCGTTTTATGGTGAAATCGTGCACTAAGATGCCCTTTTTATCAGAAAATCATTCCCTAAAATGCTTTGCCATCTTCATATTACATTTTTTTTTCTACTTTACAGAGCGAAAACAGCAGCAGTATTGAGTTATGGGTAGATAATGTTTCTCTACAACCTTTCACTAAAACTCAATGGGCTGAGCAACAATCTCAAAGCATCAAGAAGGTAAATTAACCGAGCTCTACGATGTTTGTTGTGTTCCTACTGATGATAATCGTCACTAGGGACCAAATTAATTAACTAAACAGTAACGCTGTAGCATTGCTGTTTGACTAAAAGGAACCGCTATTTGTGCAGATAAGAAAGAGAGAAGTGAGGTTCCATGTATCTGACAAACAAGGGAAGAAACTCGAAGGCATCAAAATCACTATGAAGCAAACAAGGCCTCATTTTCCACTTGGTTGTGCCCTCGCCTTGACAATCATAGACAACAAGGATTACCAAAAGTGGTTCACCTCACGTTTCAGTTTCACAGCAACAACTTTCGACAATGAAATGAAGTGGTATTTCACCGAGAAAGTACAAGGACAAGAAAACTACACCATCGCAGATGCCATGCTCGCCTTTGCCAAACAGCATGGGGTCGCAGTGAGAGCCCACAACATTTTCTGGGACAATCCAATTTATAATTTGGATTGGGTTAAATCTCTATCGTCAAAAGCACTTCTGAAAGCAGCCATGACACGAATGGGCTCAGTAATGTCAAGGTATTCAGGCGAAGTGATTGGATGGGATGTGATGAATGAGAACTTGCACTTCACATACTTTGAAGATAGGCTTGGACCAAATGCCTCTGCTATGTTCTACAAGATAGCACAAGCACTGGATTACAAGACAACTATGTTTATGAATGAGTATAATACTTTGGAGTATCCAGAGGATTTGAAATCCACTCCATCTCAGTATTTAAAGAAGATTAGGCAGATCAGATCATTTCCAGGATATGAAGAAATGGTGGTGGGGATTGGACTACAATCTCATTTTGGCACCCCAAACATACCTTATATGCGCTCGTGCTTGGATACTTTTGGTGCAGCTAAAATGCCTATATGGATTACAGAATTGGATGTCCAAAGAGGACCATATCAGGTACAGACTCATAATTTTTTTTTTTTTTTCTTTTTTCTAAACAAGTGCACAGAATGCAGCTATGGTAATATTGTATTCATATTGTTACATTCTGTGTACTTTTTTGTCAAAAAAAATGTGTTTGTAGTATTACAGGGGTGATGCTATTAACCTTTACATTTTTTTCTCAAAAATGAGTGAGACCTCTAAAATTGGAGCTCTAAAGAAGCATTAATTTGTCCTTTTCCTCCTCTTGTTTTGTCTTTTACCTTCTTCTATTTTTTTTTTTTTTTTTTTTTTTTTAAATGGTTTTTTTTTTTTTAAATGGTGACGGCTCATTAGAGCTGCTTTTGAGTAGCTCTAATTAGAGCTCTCTAGCAAAGCCCTTTTTTTTCTTTAGACTCAATTTTACCCTAATGTATAATCTCAACTCCACCTCCATCCCTAAACTTCCAAACCCTAACCCTACACCCCCTTCACCTCCAGCTGCCACCACCACCACCTTTCAAACCCTAGCCACTACCTCCTCCCCTCCAACCACTATCCCCTTACACCCCTCCCCCTCTACCGCCACCACCGTCTCCTCCCCTTGTCAGAACCTTGCTCTGGAGTTACTGGGAAAGAAGTAGAGGGTTGGTGGGCAAGTGAGAGAAGAGAAGGGGTGGGGGCCGTTGGGAGAGGGTTGAGGGGTGGCAGGACTAAGGATGATGGTCAAGATAGAGGGGCTGCCAGGGGTCACAGTCATAGCTGAAAACGGTGACTAGGTTTAGGATTTAAAAGGTTAGGGATCATCGTAGAGTTACAAACAATTAAATTGAATGTTCAAATAAAAAAAAAATCAATAAATTTAAGTGGGGTCTAAAAAATATGTGAGGCTAATAATAGCAGCACCACATTATTAGCCTTGCAAACACTTGCACTGCACTTTTAATATCCTTTTTGTGACTCAAGTGATGTGAAAACTGATGTGTTTCACTTTCTAAAAAGGCCAAGTACTTGGAAGAAATCATGAGGGAGGCCTACTCACACCCTGCTGTTGAAGGAATCATAGTGTGGTCTGGTTGGAAACCAACTGGATGCAGCAACATGTGCTTGACAGACAACAATTTCACCAACTTGCCAGCAGGAGATGTTGTTGACAAGCTCATTCAAGAGTGGAAGACCAAAAATCTGAAGGGAGAGACTGATGAGAACGGAGTTTACGAGCATCAAGTTTTTCTTGGGGAGTACAATGTGACAGTTTTGGATCCACGTACTGGTGAGAATTTGATGAGGAAGTTGGAGGTGAGTAATGAGGGGTCTGAACCATTTGATGTTTGGATTACCATATGAATTCATTATGGTAGTTTATTGGAATAAATGAATGATAATTATTAGATGTTTGGATTACCATATGAATTCATTATGGTAGTTTATTGGAATAAATGAATGATAATTATTATGGGATGAATTGCAGCAATATTGAAGATCTTTATTATGATATGTAGAAGTCAAATGGTTAGTGCATCAAAGGCAAAACCTAAAAAAAAAAAAAAAAGAAAAGAAAAGAAAATGGCCATTTTACTGAAATTCAGTGCTGTCAATAAGAATTTACCCTTTTCTTGAAGGTGAGAAGTGCAAGGATTTGTGTTTTTTTTTTTTTTTTTTTTTTTGTTGTTTTCAGAAGCAAAATAATGAAAAATTTGGAAAATCAAGTAAAATTTCATTTTTCTGAGAAAAATAGTTCAAAAAAAAAGTAGAAAATAACTTTTCAGTAGCTACTTTTACCCAACTTCTTTCTTATTTTTTTTCTTCCAATAAAGTATATTTGGAAAATCTTATCCAAACAGACCCTTAATCATCTTGGCCATTAATAGATTAAGCCATCGTTTAGCAATGATTTTTTAGTTGATTTTTTTGACTTTTTTAGCCTGAGATTTTTTTGTTCGTTTGGTATTCTTAATTGGTTTTTTTGACTTTTTAGCTTTGGAATGATGGATTTTTTTTTTTGTCATTTTGTGATTTTTGACTTTTTGTGATTTTTTAACTTTTTTTTTTAATCATTTTTTGATTATTTAGCCCAATATAAAAACCAAACAAATGAAGACCAAAAGTTATGACAGAAGCAACTTCGTTCATCTACATAGCGTAGACCATCTCCAATGGTTCACCAAAACTGATATCAAATTCAAAATTTGATGAAAAAGTTACTATTCACTGCTCCAACGGTTGCACCAAATGAATATCATATTGAGATTTCATCAAACAATTTATCAAACTGACGACGAAATACTGATTTCACCAAAACACTGTTGGTGACTGTGGGAGGGGGGACCCGGTCGACCAACCGGTTGCCCGGCCGGTCGACCGAATTCCTTTGAAATTGATAGGTTCAAACCGGTCAAAAAAAGGTTCAAACACGTAAAAAAAAAAAAAATAATAATTATTTTTGCCTTACCGATTGACCGGCCGGTCAACCACCAAAACCAAAACAGAGATGAATACATTCTGAGTTCATTTGATACGGGATTTGATGTACCGTTGGAGTGAGTGGTATCAAATTTGGTGAAATGGGTCATTTTTTACTCAAATTTTATGAAAAATCTGAGTCACCGTTGGAGATGCTCTTATATCTTTTAAATGGCTCATGACTTGGTCCTCTGTTCTCTATTTTCTTGATTGGTTCTTTTTTCCAGTGAGAAAAAAGATAAAAGATTTTTTTTTAAAAAATTTGTCCAATTAGTAGTGATCAACACAATTTTCCCAAGGTACAACAAGCTGAGCTGACCATGGAGTAACAAGAAAAGAATAGAAGAAGTCATATATTTAAATCAATTAAATTAAATATTAGAGATTGGCTTAATTAGAAGATAAAAGATTTTCTTTTTTTCATTATGCGTGATATAAAGGTTAGAGTCTCATTATTGCGAGTGCAATTACTCCTCCTTTATTCCTCATCTATCAATTATTTAGAAAACTAATTAAATTATAGAACAATTTTGATTATAGCAAAATCTTTGATTCAAAGGTTCGACCTATCTATTGAAAAAAAAAAATGAAAACTTATTTGAAAAATACTTTTCATTTCTACAAATAGTTTAACAATAATGCTTGAGACCACTAAAAGTGGTGCTCTAAAAGCACCACTAGTGATGTGGCAGTGGACGAGGTCCACTCCTTATGTGCTTGTGTCTTTTTTTTTTTTTTTATTTAAAGTGTTTACCAATTCATTAATGGTGCTTTAGAGCACCACTTTTAGTGAGATGTATCATTACCGATAATTTAAATAACACTTTAAGTCGTTGAGTTTATATTATATATTTGTAAAGAGAAAGAGGGGGGAGAAAAAAAAAGAAGCAAGATAAAATATTAAAAAATGGAGTGAAAGAAATTAAATTTATTATTTTTTTAAATTAAAAAAAGTAACAAAATGAATAGTTATTTGTCAAATAAAAAAAATCCATTTTGGCAAATTTGATTACTTTTTAAGGAATCACGGGTATCATATGTATTTTATAATTAAAAATAAAAATAATATAATTTTAATTTTTTGAGTTATGATTAAAAAAATATTATAACTAAATATAATATGAGACATAAATAAAAAAAAATTATAATTAAAAAAAATGACATAATTAAATATTCATATAATTCACCTTTTTAAGTAGGTTAGAAGAAATTTTTGTATGTCCCGTGACATTATCTTTTATTAATTACAAATATATTTAATTTTTATTATTTTTTAAATACTTTTATTATCAAAATCAATTATAATAACAAAAAAATTTCCCTAGTTTTATCAACTTTCAGCAAAATTGAGGTAAATTTAAAAATAAAAAATAAAAAAAAAATTTGAAAATGGCAAACAAAAACCTCTCCTATATAACATCCACATTTCCAATTCGTCCTCTCTTCCCCTTTTTGTTTCCTCTCCTCTCCCTTCTTCTTCTCAGATCAGATCTCAGCCAAATTCCTCCAATGGCGACATCAACCCCACGCGAAGAGAGCGTCTACATGGCCAAACTGGCCGAGCAAGCCGAGCGCTACGAAGAAATGGTGGAATTCATGGAAAAAGTCTCCACCGTCGTCGAATCCGAGGAGCTCACGGTGGAGGAGCGCAACCTCCTCTCCGTCGCCTACAAGAACGTGATCGGCGCTCGTCGTGCTTCGTGGCGGATCATCTCCTCGATCGAGCAGAAGGAGGAGTCTCGCGGCAACGCCGACCATGTCTCCACCATCAAGGACTACAGGTCCAAGATTGAGAACGAGCTCTCTTCGATCTGCGACGGCATTCTCAAGCTTCTCGACACCAAGTTGATCCCCTCCGCCACCGCCGGTGACTCGAAGGTGTTTTATCTGAAGATGAAGGGTGATTATCATAGGTATTTGGCGGAGTTCAAGACTGGTTCGGAGAGGAAGGAGGCCGCTGAGAATACTCTTAATGCTTATAAGGCTGCTCAGGTTCGTATGTATTTGATTTTTTTTCTTTTTGTTTTTTGTGATTTGAATTCATGGATTTTGTGGCAAAAGGAGTTGAATTTACTCGTTGATTTGTTGTTAAACGATTCGCTTTCTGTATTTCGGTGATTTTGGCGAAAAATTAGGTTCTAATATCGTCATTGTTAGAATTGTAATTGAATTTGTGCATTAAGATATTGTAGGATGTTTCTTATGTGTTCAATCTGTGATTTTTTGTGTAGGTTAGGAGTGGCCGGGCTTTGTCTGGTTCCTCCTTATGTTTAATTGTGCATTGCCTTTTACAATTTTGAAAATTTTATAGTTTGTTGTCCCCTAGTTCATACTATGATGATATTATGGATTTGTTAGATGTTTGATTTGGTATTTGGGTTTAGTCCTTTTTTTTTTTCGTTTCTTTTCTGTTTTGGGTTGCGTACATGCATTGTTTTTTTGGCATGATTCTGAATAGTGTTGTGTTACGCTGTATTTGATTGGGGGAATTTGGGAAGGAAATTGGAAAAGAAAAGAGAAAATGCGTGTAAAATTAGATAAAATATAAGAATATTTTATTCACATTTCATCTTCTTTTTCTATTTTCCTTTCCAAATCCTTTTCCAAATACCTAAACCAAACACAACATTAATGTTATGCCTCGTTTATTCGTTTTCTCAACGTTGCAAATATTGATCTCTAATAAATGTGAGGTTAGGGTTTGGAGTGAGTTGTTTTGAAATAAATATGGTCTTGTTCAGTGCTGGTTTGTGTCTGTGATCGTAGGCAATATTTATTCAATTATTGAATTTGCAGTATTTTGTGGTTTTTACTTTTGAGTATGTGAATGTTGATGATGGAAATAATAAAAATGGGGTTAAGGGTTACTGATTACATTTTCAAATTTTTCCCCTCAATAATTGTAATCCCAGCTGATATTAGATTGTTTCAGGTATTGATTTCAGCTTTCTGTTTGCAGGATATAGCTAATACAGAGTTGGCTCCAACACATCCAATTCGACTAGGGCTGGCTCTCAACTTTTCTGTGTTTTACTACGAAATTTTGAATTCACCTGATCGAGCATGCAGTCTTGCAAAACAGGTGAAGGGTCACATCTTAATCTCTAAATTTTGACTTTCTCTTCATGTTGGTGGTTTGAGGTATTGATGGGAAGCTTCTTCGTTAAATAAAAATAGAAGAAAAATGGTTGGGAATGAATGATGTTATTTGCTTTTCTTGCACGTTCATTGACCTGAATGTCATTGAGCCCTGTTGTATGATGCAAATGCCTAGCAGATATGGGGACCAGGTGGACCCTCCACTAAAATTTAAAAAATGACTGTATCTGGTGTCTTTGTTATTCATACTTTATTTTGTTGACCAGGTTAATTTCATTTACCAAAACATGGATGCAATGGTGGAGTCAGGGTTTTAGTTGAGAAAGTTATTAGGTCTGCTTGGTTTGGAACACAAAGTTTAGTTTATTAAAAAAAAAAACAACAATTATCATACATATCACTACAATAAAATCATCTGAACATTCAAATTTGTAAATCTCTCAAGTAATAAGAAATGAACCCAAAAAAAATAAAATAAAGACAATTATATAGATATAATTGATTTTATTTGTGAATTAAAGGAAATGCTTTCTTAGATTTATTTGTGAATTAAATCAGTAGTCAATCTATGTCCATGTTTTAATGAATAGTGTGTTGAGTTTGTTGGATGATGAATGTGAAAATTTTAAAGGGGTATATATATATTTATAATTTTAGCAGGAAAAATTTGAAAACATTTCTAAACCTTAACGTAAGATGTAATTTCCTAAGGGTTGGAAGGGGCACGTGCCCCTCCTAGTTCTTTAACTGCCTCCACCCCTGCATAGGCGAAGTGTATAACTAACATTTTTATATCTGGGGCTTTTAAGAACTGGCTGTTATTTTTCATGAACTGAACTTACTAGTCAGTGAATTGAGAAACTGCCCTCAAAAGTCCTCTTGATATCCCTCGCCTTTTGATATAGTAGGTTATTCATTTAATCAATTTCATTATTTATTTATTAATAATTAGTTGTAATTGTTATATGGTTTCTATCAAGGCCTTTGATGAAGCCATTGCGGAGCTGGATACACTGGGGGAGGATTCATACAAGGACAGCACTTTGATAATGCAACTTCTTCGTGATAATCTGACTTTGTGGACCTCAGACATGCAGGTTTACCTTCTACTCTTTTCTGATGATTGTTGTGCCTCTTGTGTTTCATACTTTCTGATTGTGTATTGATTCATAATTTGTTTAACCCATTTATAGGATGATGGTGCTGATGAGATCAAAGAAGCACCACCCAAGCGTGATGACGAGCAGCAGCAGTGAAGTCATTAGTTTTCAATTTAGCATTTCACTTCTCCCAAAGTTTGTTTTTGACTGGAGAAGCTGCTTGGTCCCTTTATCTATTCTGTTACACGTCTTTAGGATTTGATGCCTTGATTTATGAACCTTGGAGGTACTTAATTTTCTTACTTCCCCATTTTTATCTCTATGAAATTTTATTGTTTCTATTTTGGATTATGAAGTTCTGCTTTTGTGGTTAAATATTGAGTGTTGTATGTTTCCTCCCTAGCTTTATACTTGGTAAATAAGTAACCTTAGCTGTGCTTTGATCTTAAGAATTTAAAAAAGAAAAAGAAAAAAAAAGTTTTAAATTCATTCACTTTTTCCTTCACAAATTCGAGATTTGACCCAGGTAAAATGGGGTGCGTCTAGTTTATTGGGGATTAAATCAAGTAATCTGTTTAGATCTGTTACTTTCGTTGTCCTGTTATTACGACTGGGATTGGAATGGTGAGTGAAACTAATTTGTTTCTAGATGAACGATTAGTCCGGGTGGTTTGAATGGCAAAATCTAATCTAGGTGAACGGTTAGTTTAGTGTTTTTTTTTTGGACTGTTTTTGTCAGCACATTTTCGTTTTTTAGTGAGTTTACTTATTTTTGAGACACTTTCTTATTGGGCGACGTGTAGTTTGGGAATTGTGTCATTTTGGTTATTGACTTTTTAATTGTGGTACATTTGATTCAAAATTTTGAATCCTGTTCCAAACAAAGAAAATGAAAAATGTGTTTTTGCAAAAGGTTCATTTTAAGGTTAAAGTCGTCATACAACTTATTTTGTATTAGTTAACTTGTATATTGTTTGAAATATAATGATTATTTTTTTAATAAATAATGTTGATACTTTCTTGGTTATAAAGTTCTGTTTGATTTAGTTTTTAAAATTTATTTTTAGAAAAAATTTCTAAGATACTAAAAATTAAATTAGTGAAAAAAAAAATTAAAAACATAACATTTTTATATAATTCTATCTTTTGGGAGAGTAGGAATAATTTTTTTAAATAATTTTTTTTCATATTTACTTTTATTAAATTAGTTTCTATTTTTTCAATTGTCAAACATGGCGACAACTTTGATATCTTTGTTAAACTAATCTATTAAATCAAAAAATTCAAAACAAAAAACATTTTTTATACTAAATATATTGATTATATTTTAAAAGCTTAATAATTATCAAATACATAATAACCATATAAAAATATCTGTTAACAATTAATATAACCATCTATTATATGATAATTATAAAAAAATATGAGCAAAAATAATCACTCATTACATGATTATTATCTAAACTCATACTAAAAATTAATTTGATAAAAAAATAAAAATATAAAAGTAGAAATAATTTTTAAAAATTTAAAAATAATTTTTTGATATTTATTTTTATCGAACTAGTTTATATTTTATCAAATTGGCAACTTTATCCTTAAAATAGCACAACGGTATCTTTAATTGTCCTAATTTGGAACGAGATTTAAAATTTAAGGTCAAATATATCACAATTGAAAGATCAATGATAAAAATGACACAAATCCTAAACCACAGAGACCATTAGTGTAATTCACCATTTTTTATTTTTTAAAGTGTTTCCAGACTAGACAATTTTAATAATTAAAAATATAGAATTTTTTTTTTAAAAAAAATTGTGAAAAGTCCATCCCAAAGAAGTATAAGGTATTAAATTCAAGATAAAATTTTGTTTATTGATAAAGACAGAAAAAATCGGCTACAACAACAGGTGGTGGTGGTAAGTAAAGAAACATGTAATATTCAACAGGTAAGTTGTTGAATAAGGAATATGTGTTACATTTTAATATATAATTGCTTAATTTCAACAGACAACTTGATTTTAACAAATAATAGTCCTTTTGGTCTAAAAGATTAGGATTTGAGTCTAATAATTAGGATTTAGTTTTGTAGTCACATCTTCCTTGGATTTTTTTAAAAAATTATTTATTATTATAATTTTAAGATCGTTTAATCTAATTTAAATGGATTTAAACATTAAATAATTTTTATTTAAAATTTTAAAAAATATAACTTAAAGAAAAAAAAAGAAGGTAAATTAAGCTAACAGTCTCTATAGTTTGGAGCTCGTGTCACTGTGGTTCATGACTTTTCAATTGTGACACATTTGACCCTACATTTTGAATTTTGTTTCAAATAAGGACAATTAAAGATACCATTACTTAATTTCAATGATAAAATCGTCAATTTGATAAAATATAAACTAATTTGACAAAAATATATGTCAAAAAAATATTTTTAAATTTTTAAAATTTATTTCTACCCACCAAAGATAAAATTATGTAAAATTGATAAATATTTTAGATATTTATTTATTTATTTTTCTTTTTTACCAAATTAATTTTTATTAAGTGTTTGGATGATGATCATTTAATGAGTGGTTGTTAAGATTTTAATGTATAATGGATATATTTAATATGTATAATGTTTTTAGTTTTGAATTTTTAATTTAATAGATTGGTTAAATAATGATATCAAAGTTATTGTCATATTTGACTTTTGAAAAAATAGAAACTAATTTAATGAAAATAAAAACAACCACACATTACATGATCATTATCAACATACATAATAAAATTAATTTGGTAAAAATAAATAAATAAATAAATGTCAACAAGATTTATTAATTTTATATAATTTTATCTTTAGTAAGTAGAAATAATTTTTAAAAATTCAAAAATATTTTTTTGACATTTATTTTTGTCAAATTAGTTTACATTTTATCGAATTGACGATTTTGCTCTCAAAATTAAGTAATGATATCTTTAATTGTCTTTATGTGAAACAAAATTCAAAATTCAGGATTAAATGTGTCACAATTAAAAAGTGAGGGACTAAAATAACACAAATCTTAAACTATAAGGGTTATTAGGGTCATTAGCATAATTCGCCCAAAAAAAAAAAAAAGGACAACTTAAAAGCTGGGCCAAAGGAAAATTAATTTTGGGAACTGCTTTTCATGTTAGTTCTTATTTTATTTTATTTTTGGTAAAACTAAATGAAAATAATATCCAATTTTTAAAATTGAAATAATCTTAAATTTATTTTACTTAATTTTTTATATCTACAACTCTTTTGAGGGAATTCAATAACTCTTGTAGAAAGGACAGGACAGTTGATTTAGTAGTCTATTGACTATATAACTATCTTTTGAAATAGTGCGAAGGTTAGAGATTTAGGTTTGAATTAATGGAATGACTGTAGCCTTTCATTATAATATAACTTATTAATCTCTAGCACCCTTATTATATAAAAGAATTAAATAAAAAAAAATTAAAAAAAAAAAAAACCAATAACCCTTAGCATAGCAAATAAAAGTTGAATGTGCAACCACTATGGCCTCTAAAGATGTAAAAACTTGAAAACTTGAAGCATCTTCATTTATTCTCCAAGTGAAACATTGCTTGATCTAACCCACAACTATTAGAAAAGAGCGGTGTTAGGAATACATAATTATGTTCTTAGAATTATTGTTTAACAATAAAATTGGGTAAAATTAGATAAATAATGTAAGAAACTTAATTCTCTAGTTAATTTATTAGAATTATAATGAATCAAATCATTTCATTATATGTCAGGTAAGAGTCTCTCTTCGCTTCTTGAGGACACGAAATATGGATGATGAAAAGTAACCAATATAATTCATTTCTTTAAATATCAGTCCATGTTAATGTACAATTTTTAAAATCTTGTTAGTGGGAAGTTTGTGTCAATGTTATGTTAAAAAAATTAATGTTAATGACCGCCTATTACACATTTGTTAAGAGTTACGTAATATAAATATATAAAAAAAATTAACTATATTTTTATACACATATTAACATATCACCTATACTATGTATTGGATTGGATTTAAAAAAATTTATTTATGATTGTGTCAAACATATTTTTTTGTTAGCATAAAATATACGTAATTTTGAAAGAAAATATTGACATTTCATAATTGAAGTAATAAAAATAAAAATTTATTATATTTGTTTGAAATTCACTAAATAAATAAAATATACCATAACTAAAATCTAAATTGTTGTGGAGGTTCTATCAGCATTCTTGCATTGTCAATAAGAGAGTTAATATTATAATTGTGTTGGCCTTTTGGCTTTTCGAAGGGTAGTTTTGTAAATGTGAGCGTGCCAGCAAGGATCAATCAGTCCTTGCAGAAATTATGATTGTCAACCAATTATCAGACGATTGTGTTTTAGTTCTTTTCAGCCTCAATGAAGAGGACTTTTACTGGTGGCTTGAATTAGGAGAAATTAAGAGAAATAACAGTAATATGAAGAACAATTGAAGTATTTCATAAAAATGAACACTTACAATGGTCCGAACTCAGCCTCGGAGAGGTTTACAACAGCAATCTACTTGAATCTACTTGAAGCTACTCCTATGAATCGAAGTGCAGTGCGAGTATTTAAAGTGCAGGTATTTAAAGAACAGGTATTTAAAGACTGGAAATGTAAAAGACTAGAAAAGAAAATATATGAAGTAAATGACTGATTTGTATGATCTGAGTCCCCTTTTTTTCTGGGGGCTGCCCTGCTATTTATACTCGTCAGTGATGACCTTCGAACTGCACTTCGAACCGTCGAACTGCTCCTCCATGATCGCTGATCATGCTTCCTTACAAGTAGCTCCATTACGCCATTACTGGCAGTTGAGCTTCCCTCTTGTACTGGATTTTGAATATGAGTAACCGTTGAAGATATGTCATCTTGCATCCCGTTATTGATCTAGATTATCTATTTTGGAGACTAAAGTGTACTTTTTTAAAGTAAGTTTTAACTTAAATGACACATATCATATATTTTTGGGATTAAAAGAGTAACTTTTTAAATGAGTTTTCACATTTTTAATTGTATCTGTCAACCGAATTAAATTGAGAGGCTTAATTGAAACATTAATTTTTTATAGATTGCGAACTAAATTGACACAATTTAAACACTAGAGACTAAATTGAAACATTTTTTCATACATTACAAAATTAAATTGACACAATTTAAATACAATAAGACCAAAATGACACAAATCTCATATTTAGTGACCAAAAATGTGACTAACCCACACAGTTGTTAGCCATTGAAGAGAGGAAAGCAAAGAAGAAGATGATATACGGGGGAATGGAGTCTGCATAGTAGCAATAGGATTTTTTATACCTCAAACTAAACGTTAAAATAAAGTTTTATTCTATTATGCCTGTTAAAATTTGAAACTTTCGACAATAAGTCGTAAACAACCGACTAAATTGTTTAATGATTAAGCCACCTCTACTAACAAAGCCAGCTTCGATTTTGGAATCAATCGTTGCCAACTACCTCATTGATTTCCTTTAAAAAGAAATTGGAAACTTATTCTCACACAAAAATTATCATTTCATTCTAAAAAAAAAAAAAACATGGACATGCTTGAAGTTACAAGAACGTCAAAAGTGAAATCTAATCACCATACTCTCTTACAAAGAGTAACAATTAATGTCCCTCTATATCATTCAAATCTTTATTCATAGACCATGAAATTAATTTTCATTTTAATTAATCAAACAAATAGAAAATGGAGAAAAATAGAAAACACGAAAGACAATCAAAGAGGGTTGCTACGTAGGAAAGAGAGAACTTTAATATTATAAGAATTTAGTAATGAATATTTGAAGACTTTTGCCAATATAACTACATTTGATTATATATATAGTATAGATATAGATACATAGATAACCATCCAAAAATATTAACAAAAACTATCACTCATTACATGATTATCATTTAAACACATACTAAAAATTAATTTGATAAAAAAAATAAAAATATAAAAGTAGAAATAATTTTTTAAAATTTAAAAATAATTTTTTGATATTTATTTTTATTGAATTAGTTTATATTTTATCAAATTGGCAACTTTATCCTTAAAATAGCACAACGGTATCTTTAATTGTCCTAATTTGGAACGAGATTTAAAATTTAAGGTCAAATATATCACAATTGAAAGATCAATGATAAAAATGACACAAATCCTAAACCACAGAGACCATTAGTGTAATTCACCATTTTTTATTTTTTAAAGTGTTTCCAGACTAGACAATTTTAATAATTAAAAATATAGAAATTTTTTTAAAAAAAAAAAAATTAGTGAAAAGTCCATCCCAAAGAAGTATAAGGTAGTAAATTCAAGAGAAAATTTTGTTTATTGTTAAAGACAGAAAAAATCGGCTACGACAACGAGTGGTGGTGGTAAGTTAAGAAACATGTAATATTCGACAGATAAATTGTTGAATAAGTAGTATGTGTTACATTTTAATATATAATTGCTTAATTTCAACAGACAACTTGATTTTAACAAATAATGGTCCTTTTGGTCTAAAAAGATTAGAATTTGACTCTAATAATTCAAAAGATTCATAAATTGATTTATGATCAGAGTGTCCATTACAAATGAAAATAAGTCAATTTTAATGTTTTTTAAAGTTAGTTTTTTGGTCACATCTTCCTTGGATTTTTTAAAAATTTTATTTATTATTATAATTTTAAGATCGTTTAATCTAATCTAAAATGGATTTAAACATTAAATAATTTTTATTTAAAATTTTAAAAAATATCACTTAAAGAAAAAAAAAAGGTAAATTATACTAACAGTCCCTATAGTTTGGAGCTCGTGTCACTTTGGTTCCTGACTTTTCAATTGTGACACATTTGACCTTACATTTTGAATCTTGTTTTAAATAAGGACAATTGAAGATACAATTACTTAATTTCAAAGGTAAAATCGTCAATTTGATAAAATACAAACTAATTTGATAAAAATATATGCCAAAAAAATATTTTTAAATTTTTAAAAATTATTTCTACCCACCAAAGATAAAATTATGTAAAATTGATAAATATTTTAGATATTTATTTATTTATTTTTCTTTTTTACCAAATTAATTTTTATTAAGTGTTTGGATAATGATCATTTAATGGGTGATTGTTAAGATTTTAATGTGTAATCGATATATTTAATATATAAAATGTTTTTAGTTTTGAATTTTTAATTTAATAGATTGGTTTAATAATGATATCAAAATTATCGTCATATTTGACTTTTGAAAAAATAGAAATTAATTTAATGAAAATAAAAACAACCACACATTACATGATCATTATCAACATACATAATAAAATTAATTTGGTAAAAATAAATAAATAAATAAATAAATAAATAAATGTCTACAAGATTTATTAATTTTACATAATTTTATCTTTAGTATGTAGAAATAATTTTTAAAAATTCAAAAATATTTTTTTGACATTTATTTTTGTCAAATTAGTTTACATTTTATCGAATTGACGATTTTGCTCTCAAAATTAAGTAATGATATCTTCAATTATCTTTATTTGAAACAAAATTCAAAATTTATGATTAAATGTGTCACAATTAAAAAGTAAGAGAGTAAAGTGACACAAATCCTAAACTATAAGGGTCATTAGTATAATCCGCCAAAAAAAAAAAAAAAGAAAAAAAAAAGGACAAACTTAAAAGCTGGGCCAAAGGAAAATTAATTTTGGGAACTGCTTTTCATGTTAGTTTTATTTTATTTTATTTTTGGTAAAACTAAATGAAAATAATATCCAATTTTTAAAATTGAAATAATCTTAAATTTATTTTACTTAATTTTTTATATCTACAACTCTTTTGCGGGGATTCAATAACTCTTGTGGACAGGACAGAGCAGTTCGTCTAGTAGTTTATTGACTATATAACTGTCTTTTGAAATAGTGCAAAGTTAGAGATTTAGGTTTGAATTAATGGAATGACTATAACCTTTCATTATAATCTAACTTATTAATCTCTAATACTCTTATCATAAAAAAAATAAAAATAGAAAAATAGAAAAAAAACAATAACCCTCAGCATAGCAAATAAAAGTTGAATGTGTACCGCTGTGGCCTCTAAAGATGTAAAAACTTGTAAACTTAGCATCTTCATTTATTCTCCAAATGAAACATTGTTTGATCTAACCCACAACTATTAGTAAAGAGCAGTGTTAGGAATACATAATTATGTTCTTAGAATTATTGTTTAACAATAAAATTGGGTAAAATTAGATAAATAATATAAGAAGCATAATGCTCTAGTTAATTTATTAGAATTATAATGAATCAAATCATTTCATTATATGTCAGGTAAGAGTCTCTCTTCGCTTCTTGAGGACACGAAATATGGATGATGAAAAGTAACCAATATAATTCATTTCTTTAAATATCAGTCCATGTTAATGTACAATTTTTAAAATCTTGTTAGTGGGAAGTTTGTGTCAATGTTATGTTAAAAAAATTAATGTTAATGACCGCCTATTACACATTTGTTAAGAGTTACGTAATATAACTATATAAAAAAATTAACTACATTTTTATACATATACTAACATATCAGCTATACTATGTACGAGATTGGATTTAAAAAAAATTATGTATGATTATGTCAAACATATTTTTAAATTGTTAGCATAAAATATACGTAATTTTGAAAAAAAATATTGACATTTCATAATTGAAGTAATAAAAATAAAAATTTATTATATTTGTTTGAAATTCACTAAATAAATAAAATATACCATAACTAAAATCTAAATTGTTGTGGAGGTTCTATCAGCATTCTTGCATTGTCAATAAGAGAGTTAATATTATAATTGTGTTGGCCTTTTGGCTTTTCGAAGGGTAGTTTTGTAAATGTGAGCGTGCCAGCAAGGATCAATCAGTCCTTGCAGAAATTATGATTGTCAACCAATTATCAGACGATTGTGTTTTAGTTCTTTTCAGCCTCAATGAAGAGGACTTTTACTGGTGGCTTGAATTAGGAGAAATTAAGAGAAATAACAGTAATATGAAGAACAATTGAAGTATTTCATAAAAATGAACACTTACAATGGTCCGAACTCAGCCTCGGAGAGGTTTACAACAGCAATCTACTTGAATCTACTTGAAGCTACTCCTATGAATCGAAGTGCAGTGCGAGTATTTAAAGTGCAGGTATTTAAAGAACAGGTATTTAAAGACTGGAAATGTAAAAGACTAGAAAAGAAAATATATGAAGTAAATGACTGATTTGTATGATCTGAGTCCCCTTTTTTTCTGGGGGCTGCCCTGCTATTTATACTCGTCAGTGATGACCTTCGAACTGCACTTCGAACCGTCGAACTGCTCCTCCATGATCGCTGATCATGCTTCCTTACAAGTAGCTCCATTACGCCATTACTGGCAGTTGAGCTTCCCTCTTGTACTGGATTTTGAATATGAGTAACCGTTGAAGATATGTCATCTTGCATCCCGTTATTGATCTAGTGTTACTCAGATCATGTGAGGACCAATATTTATTGCACTTATAAAGTAGCTTATGGGTGAGTATTTTAAAATTATTAAATAATTAATAGAAAGTAGTATTTTTGCTATGGATATGAAAACTTTAAGTTGTGTTGTAATGGTTTGATCAATCAAGAGAAAATCCAAAGCTAGATTTAAATTTCACATTTGATGAGAAGTATGCACTAAAATTCATATGTCAAGGAAGTTAAACTAATTACAATTAGTAGAAACTAAAAGGATCAAAGAAATTAACAAAAATGCAACAATCAAAAAGGAGAAAACAATAAAATCATAGATTCATAAAATGTTAAAAAGATACATATAAAATATGATAGACTGAGAGACATGTTTAACTGTTTTAAAGTTACGTTTTCTCTTATTATGGAAGTGTTGGCGATGATGATAATAGTTTGGTGGTGTTTGACAAGTGATTTTAGGGTTAAAATAGCCACAAAAAATAAAATAAGCTATTTTAGTCATAACAAACAAAACATCACATCCAATCCATAATCATTATACTCTTTTCTAAAAAAAAAAACTCAAAAAAGTCAAAAAGCCAAAAAGCCCTTCCCAAACCAAGC
>NW_021025877.1:822150-962429 GCF_004153795.1 Camellia sinensis
CAATGTCGTCTTACTCTTTTGATATAACATTTCTCTTTTCATTCATTTTTTCATTTTCCTATTTCCAATATTTTCTCAGTTTCTAAAACCCAAGTCTAGGCTTTTAACGGTTCAATACCCCCTGAAATTCCGGTGGTTTCATCTTATGATATTTTTGTGTTTGTGTTGTCATATCATAATTAACTGGTTCAGGTACGTATATTTGCCTTTGTTGTTGTTGTCTCAGATTTTCAATTAAGGCTTCGACCACTCTTTCTAACCAGCTAATTCTAGCATCAGAAGATTCAGATTCGTCTACATTCCTTGTCCTTTCCATTTGTCTATACACCAACAGGGCGATTATTAACATAGGGAAAGTTCTCATTTTTCATTTTCATTTCTTATCAAACATGTTCGTCATTTTATTTCAATGCAAATATATTCACATAGGTTACGTAGTCTTTCACGTTCATACGGTCACGTTTACAAGAATTACACATTCAATATTGAAACTGACATTACATGTTATTTCACATAACTTCTTTGTTTATGCACATAGGTTTCATTTCAATTCATTTTCAATAAGGATGTGTTCATAATAGCTCACATACTTACACATGATAATGCAATGTCCCTATTTCATTTCTAAGACATCCTATAGCTCATATGGACACGTATGTGCGGTATAACTAAAAGATCTCTTGGCCAGTGTCACGACCCAAACCCGCCCCTATAGGTTTAGCATCGTAACCGGCCAGTAATCCTTAGATTACCGAAGGCCTCTGAACATATAAGCATATAATAAGGGGGTAGCGGAAGCAAATACATAAATATAGTTGTCCAATGAGCTGTGCTGACTTATATGAAACAGAATATTTAAAAACTTTATATACAATAACCGGTAGTCAACCATACATTATACCCACACACATTACAGTATTTTAAGTACAGCCAACGATATCAAATCAAGTCTTAAATAAACAGAAACCACAGAACTTAAACACATGACACTTCGGGAACCTCAACGTGAGGCACAATGGCTGGCTGACAACAAAACACAGATGCAGACAAAAAGTCTCCAGACTTGAACTGCAGAATGCTCACCTATACATATATATATATACAAACAGTGAGCTAAAGCCCAGTGAATAACATTAAGGTAAAGGGGTTAGTGAACGAAATCCGAACATATCATAAGCGGAAAACAGATCATAGCATTATCACCCTCATATCAGAACATAATAATGGTACATCCCATAGAACACATCACAGAACGTCTTCCGACTAGAGTAACCGGTTCCGGATACCGATTAAACACATATCACCACAATGAAGTGGCTAACGAGATCTCGTAATTACTTGTATGTCATAGACCCGCATTTTCATGCCGTCCCCCATGACTTGGGACTATCTAAGGATGCCATAATAGATTTCAAACTTGGAATGTTCATTCACGTAAACAGATAACATTTCAGAAACCATAGCTTATCATATTTCATTTGGAACATAATTCATATAAACGCATCTTTACGATAACGTTACTCACAGTGGTTCTTGCAAACGGTTAATCAATCTTCAGATGTTGACCTACAATCACAAAAGTACATAACACAACATATCTCATTATTGGGAGTGTTTGGTGGAGCTTTTTTAAGCCAACTTATGGCTTTTGGCTTTTAAAAAGTTATTTTGGACTGTTTGGTTAAACTTATTTCAAACAGCTTCTGATTCTAACAACTTATTTTAAGTCAAAAAAGCTGATTCTGAGAAGCTGTTCACCCCTTACTTCTGATTATCAGCTTCTGCCGTGGACATGTTAATTCACAGTTATACTCTTAGATTTTTTTATTTTTTATTTTTTTTAAAAATAGAAAAGAACCCAAATGGACTATTAAATATTATTATTATTTTTTATGAAAAATGTAGACAAATAGTGAATAATAAAAAATAAAAATTAATTGAAAAAGCTACTTCACAGCTTATTTAACAAACACTACTCAGCAACTTAAATCTATAATCCAACAGCTATACCAAACAGATTAACAGCTTCTGATTAAAGTCATAATCTATAATCTGTTAAGCTATAATCTATAATCTGTTTTAACAGCTACACCAAACAGCACCATTACACGTTCACATGGCCAACACAGCTTAACTTTCATTACGTTAGTTCTTGTTCATACTTAGCACATTGATTAAAACACACACGCACACTTGCAGTCTCGGAACCCGGTACATTCTTTTCTTAGTGTGTTTCTAATCCATAACCTCATTATCAAAGCTTAATTAAGGCTTAGGAATGCCTAAGATGCAATGAGGATGCCAAAACATGAGTTGGAACACTTAGGCAAAATTTCTGAAAATAAGGTCCCCGCTCGAGCGTAGCTTTCCTCGCTCGAGCGGACATGCAAAATGAGAGGGGTCGCTCGAGCGTGACTTCCTTCGCTCGAGTGACCTGCAAATTTGGAAAAAAGTACTGGTTGGTCGTAATCCACGCTCGAGCTACAAATCCCACGCTCGAGCTGATCGTCAACATGCAAAGGGTTCGCTTGAGTATCTAAG
Source organism: Camellia sinensis (assembly GCF_004153795.1). NCBI lineage: Eukaryota > Viridiplantae > Streptophyta > Magnoliopsida > Ericales > Theaceae > Camellia > Camellia sinensis. The sequence continues at coordinate 824,692 of NW_021025877.1, forward strand.
TGGTCGCTCGAGCGGAGAGCTCATGTCTGAAAAAAAAATACTGAGAGCTCGCATTCTCCGTTTGAGCACAGGTTTCCTCGCTCGAGCGGACTGTAAAAATCTGGGTTTCCAAAAACAGAGTTTGAGCTTTGAATGCTATTTTAATGGCTATGTTCATGCAAACCTTGATCAAAATACTTGGAAAACTTTACTAAAACACAGATACATAGCCCTTTTCAAACCTTTAGCTCAAAACTCATGGATTTAGCAAATTTGAACTTGTAAGCTCATGTATGAAAGATTTTCAAATCATTTTCTTGCTTTCTTCAAAACATGCAAATGGTGATCTACACACTCATGAGTTCTGAAGCTATAAAAATGATTAAAACTTACATGCATGCAAGGATTCTAAGAGCAAATCCCAAGACACGAATGAACAAGGTATAATCCTCCATAACATGCACACAAGCCATTTTATTGCTCAAAGACCCAACTTCATTTCAATTTCATGAGAATGGTTCAAAGATGAGTTAAAATCATGATGCGTGGAAGCTAGCTGCAGAAGAAATGCTAAGGACTCTTACCTAGAGCTTGATTTCAGAAGTGTGGGACTGAATCCTCTCAGTTTCCTTCCTCGTCTTCAATCCCTTGAGCTCACTCTCTCACCCTTTTAGCTGAACTCTCTCTCCCTCTCTCTCTAAGGCCAACTCTCTCAACCCAGAGGACTAGAGGAGCAACAGAATGGCACAAAGGCTTTCTCACTCGGCTGAAGTACACAACACCCACCTCACTTCTTGAGCACACTACACGTGCACACACACATGCAAGCTTCCAACTCACATATAAGAATTTATCCCCTACACTCAACACTACAAAAATGCCTCAACACATTACACACTAAATCACATCTTGGATCATTAATAGGATTAGGTTAGGCATCACTTGTGCATTATTTAAATCAGATATAAGTAACCCTAATTTATTCAGGTTTGCACGAAATTCAATTAATCCAAAATAGTTCCCATCAAGGTTCCATTTACTCACATGCGATTTTTATCAAACCGAATCCATTTTTAATAAAATTTGCCATGGTGTTCTAAAAATTTCAAATAACACATTGATGTAACTAATTCCAATTTTAGATGCCGATAAGGCTTTCAATCTTTATATTAAAGCAGATTTCTAGACAGATATTTCCACCAGTAACAGATAGGAAGCTAAAGATCATGCAAATTACATAACAAACCCATAATTTATTTAATCCCCTTAATTAACATCCTTAATTACTAATTAGTAGCTAACTACGGGTCAGGGTTATTACAGCCAGCATTCCATCAACCGTTGACGCTCAGCTAACGCAAACTCAGCCTCCACCAAAACAAAAAAAATTAAAAAGGCTCAACCAAAGGCCAAGGTGACTCGGGTTGACACTGAGGACATTTTGCCGATCTCCAAACTGGCTGAGAGTGACAAGTCTCAGCTTACCGCGGAGAAGAGGCGTGCCGAGGCCCAACCATCTGATTCTTCGAAATCAAAGAGGCCGAGATCATCCTCTACAACCACCTTGGGGTCCAAAAAACATGATGCCCCCTGGGCCCCCAAAATTACTTTGGAAGATAAGCCAGTTATGGCCAACGATAACGTTGATGACATCAACGTCAGCGTAGCTCTCAGTACTGCTCTGTTTCTCCCCGGCGATCTCGACCGAAACGCCGAGTTGAGCGAGTATAAAAACTACGCTCTGATGCTTCAATGCTCCGTTCAAGTAAGTGTCTTTATCTGGCAACTTTTTCTTTCTTTCTGTCCATTCTATACTTGTAATTTTTTCTAACAGCTTCTGTTCTGTTTACTTTCAGGCCATCCAACATGCCCATTCGTTCCCAGTACAATCTTTTGAGAATCGGGAGAGGCTGGCCGAAATGAAGAGGGAGGTCCCTAGTCTTCAAAAGGCCAACAAAAGTTTACAATCAAAAATGAAAAAACTTGAAGACCAGGCCGAGGCTGCCATCAAGGCCCAAAATGATGCCGAGGAAAAGGCAGAATCTATTGAGGCCATCAAGAAGGTGCTTGAGGCCGAAAAGAAGGATGCTGAGGAAAAGATGGCCCAGGCCCAAAAGGAACTGCAAAATGCTTTGGCCACCAAAGATGCTGAGCTAAAGGAGGTCGACCAGAAGGGCTACAACGAAGGGGTGGCCGATGTCACGGCAGACTATGAAAAGCAAGTGAAGCAAGCATGCAACAAGGGTTTCACCCTTGGTTGGATGTCTCTTTTAAAAAAGCTTGAAGTCCCTGCCGACTCGCCCCTTTGAAACGTCGATGCCATTCCTCTTCTATTCCCTCCAACTCTAACTCAATCCGATGACGACTTTGAATCTGAGGAGAAGGTTTTGGTGAGGAAGTCGAAAGATGTTGCTGGGGCCAAGTCCCCTTCTCTGAATGATCAAGTCCTGGACTTAACCCAAGATGGGGAGGGTGAGGAGGTGCCCAAGGAAGCTACCCCTGAGCAGGCATCATTGGACGTGCCTCTCGCCGATAAGAGCCTTGAACAGACCCTTCAAGAGATTGATGCTGAGCTTGCAGCCGAGAAAGTAGCCGAGATGTCCTCCCAGCAGTCTTCTGAGATCCAGACCCAACCAGCTAATGATGCTGAGGAATCATAGCCTTATGTTTTTCTTTTCCTTTCTTGTACTTTGTTTCTCCTTTCAAAGTAATGTAAACTCTTTTAAGTTGCCGATGTGCCCTTTTATGAATACAACTTCTTTCTTTCTTGAATGCTTGTATGTTTGTCTTTCCTTTATTGTTCTTGTATGACTTTCATATTTAGAATAATTTTGTCTTCAAAATGCTTTTAGTCTTGTGCAACCTTCCCGGGGTGAAACACCTCGGTAATACAAACTGATGATTTATTTCGGCAAGTACCCAAGTACCTTTCTAAACATAACCTTGGTTTCATAAAACTTCAACAAGTGTTTTACCTTAGTGTAACTTCAACTTGTAAACTTTTCATAAGTTTCAACAAGTGTTAATCATCATCTCGGTTTAACTTCAACTTGTAAACTTTTCTCAAGTTTCAACAAGTGTTAAACATCATTTCTTCTCTCTGCCCCCTAATGTGAACCTAAGTTCCACTGGGGGTCTCATTATGTACGTATTTTGAAACAACGTTATGTATCTTCATCAGTCACAAATATAGACGAATTCTGCTAAAATTTTATTCATTACGTCGGCAAATAACAAGGAAAATCTAATGATAGAAAAATTTCAGATTTCAAGTATTTCAGGGTCTTGGCAACTCTTTACCTTCATTATATTCAAGCTGGTATGCCCCGTTGCCCAATACCGAAGTGATTCTATAGGGTCCTTCCCAGTTTGGGCCAAGCTTGCCCTCCATGGGATCCTTCTTGTTGCCGACGACTTTTCTCAAGACTAGGTCGCTGACTTGGAACTCCTTTGGGTTGACTCTTTTATTATAAGCTCTGGCAAACTGCTGTTGGTAGGCTGCGAGCTGAATTGTAGGTCTCTCTCTTCTTTCTTCTAGTAGGTCCAGATCTCGGGTTAAGAGTACATTATTAGTCCCGTTTTCTACTCCTTGGGTTCTGATCCTGAATGCCGACTTCAAGCGGAATGACAGCTTCCGTGCCATAAGTCATGGCAAAAGGAGATTCCCCCGTTGATCTTCTCGGCGTAGTCCGATATGCCCAGAGCACACTTGGTAGTTCATCCACCCATTTTCCTTTTACTGCTTGCAGCCTCTTCTTTATCCCATCTTGGATAACTTTGTTGGATGCTTCTGCTTGTCCATTGCTTTGAGGAGAGCTTGGGGTTAAGAAGTAGTTCTTGATCTTGAACTTTGCACAGAAGTTCTTGATTAGCTTGCTGTCAAATTGTGTTCCATTGTCAGTAACTATTGCTCTCGGAATCCCAAATCTGGTGATGATGTTCCGCCATAAGAAGTTCTTCACGTCTACATCTCGGATCTTGGCTAGGGGCTCAGCTTCTATCCACTTGGTGAAGTAATCTGTTGCTACCAGCGGGTACTTTCGTTGTCCAGTTACTTGGGGCAATTGCCCAATGAGATCCATGCCCCATTGGGCAAACGGCCAATGACTGGATACTGGGTTTAGGTCTGTTGCTGGTTGGTGTATCAATGGTGCAAACCTTTGACATTTTTCACATTTCTTCACATAGGCTTCTGCATCTTTCTGCATGTAGGGCCACCAATACCCATGGGTAATGGCCCTGTGGGCAAGTGATCTGTCCCCAGCATGGCTTCCACAGATTCCTTCATGTATTTCATATAAAAAATCTTCAACTTTTGATGGGTGTACACACCTTAAAAAGGGTCTAATGAAAGATCTTCTGTAGAGATGTCATTCTGCTGTTAGATTGAATCTTGCCGACTTCAATCTGATCTTGCGTCCTTCCTTGTGGTCGTCTGGCAGCTTTCATTCTTTCAGGAATGCAGCAATTGCATCCATCCAGCTTGTTTCCATGTTCACACACATTGCTTCGTACTCTGTGTCAGTGGTTCGATGCTCGGGCCCGACAAGTATTCGACCATTATTGTCCTTGCTTTTCCAGGTTGTATTGCACTGGCCAAATTGGCTAGTGCATCCGCGTGACTGTTATCATCTCGGCTAACCTGATGTAGTCGGCAATTATGAAACAAAGCTACTAACCTGTTGACTTCCTTTGCGTAGGCTGACATCCTTTCATCTAGGGCTGCAAACTCGCTTGTTGTTTGGTTGACTACGAGCTCGGAGTCACAGAAGACTATCACTTCATCTGCTTCTGCTGCAACCGCCAGCTTTAGTCCTGCAATCAATGTTTCATACTCTGCTTCATTGTTTGAAGCCTTGAACCCCAATCGAATAGACTGTTCCAATACTTCTCCATCTGGAGATACCAGTATTACTCCTGCCCCTGCTCCTTGCCGATTTGAGCTCCCATCGACAAACAGTCGAAAGAAGTCGCCGATGTAAATGCTGTAGGGTCTGAGTTTTTCCTTTTTCTTTTGTTCTGTTGCATTCAGCTGGGCTTCTCCTTGCTTGTTTGGACATCGTTCACCTTGGCTCGACGGAGTCTGATGTACGATGGATTCTAGTGTGAACTCGGCTACGAAGTCAGCCAAAACTTGGCTTTTGATTACTATTCTGGGTCTGTACTCTAAGTCATACTGTCCCAAGGCCACTGCCCATCTGGCTATTCTTTCTGTCAAGTCTCCTTGTTGTAGCAAAGACTTCAAGGGGTGTTCTGTTAGCACCGCAATTTTATGGGCCTGGAAGTAATGGTTCAGCTTCTTTGAAGCCATTACTAAAGCTAGTGCTAATTTCTCTAAGGGTAGATACCTTGTTTCTGCATCGGCCAGGGTTTTGCTTACATAGTAAACAGCCCTTTGCTCTAATTTTTCTTCTCGTATTACCATTGCGCTTACTGCGTGTTCTGAGACTGCTAAGTACAAAAACAACTCCTCCCTAGGTTCTGGATTTGAAAGGACTGGAGCTGTGGTCAAATACTTCTTCTGGTCGGCCAGGGCGGCCTCGCATTCTTCTGTCCATAAAAAATCTGTGACTTTCTTTACTAAGTTGAAGAAAGGTTTGCACTTGTCTGAGCTTCTACTTATAAATCTATTTAGGGCTGCGGCCCTTCCAGTCAACATTTGTACCTGTTTTGCCGACGTCGGGCTCTTCAATTCCAGGATGGCCTTAATCTGATCTGGGCTGACCTCAATGCCCCTTTTAGTCACTAGGTATCCTAAAATTTTTTCAGATCCTACTCCAAATGCACACTTCGCTGCATTGAGTCGGAGCTAATATGTTTTAAGAATGTCAAAGACTGCTTTCAGGTCGGCCAAATGACCTTTAGGTTCCTTGGTCTTCATGACAATGTCATCGATGTAAACTTTCACTGTTCTGCCAATCAAGTGTTTGAACATCTTGGTTACTAGTCTTTGGTAAGTTGCTCCTGCGTTTTTCAACCCAAAAGACATCACTCTGTAACAGTATAGACCTTTTGGGGTGATAAATGCAGTCTTCTCCTCATATGGGGGATACATGGCTATCTGATGATATCCCCTGTAGGCATCTAGGAAGCTCAACCTTCCATGCCCCGAAGTGGCGTCTATCAGCTGGTCAATCTTGGGTAGAGGAAAACTGTCTTTGAGACAGGCCTTGTTCAGGCTGGTAAAGTCCACGCAGGCCCTCCATTTACCATTCTTCTTCTTCACTACCACTGTGTTTGATAGCCATGTCGGGTAATCTACCTCTCGAATGGCCCTGGCTCGAGAAGTCTGTCTACTTCCTCCTCCACTGCTTCGATGTGTATTCTCGTCGGTCTTCTTGCTCGTTGGATTATCGGTTTTGTAGATCTATCAACATTCAGTTTATGACAAGTGACCTCGGGGTCAATGCCAGGCATCTCGTAAGGTGTCCAAGCAAACACCTCAATATTTGCTCTCAAGAAAGCTTCCAACTCTTTTTCTTCTTCTTCAGCTATGCCTGAGCCTAGAAGAAAGAAGCATTCTTCATCCCCTTTCTAGATGAAGATTTTCTTTAGTACTTCTTCACTCTTCTCGGCTGGCTCCTTACCGACATCCTCTAAGACCTACATGTCTTCGCCTTCGATCTCTGCCTTCTCTGGTTTTTTTATGCTGTATGCGGATTTCATTGCTGCCATGGAGCAATTTTTTACCTACAGTTGATCTCCTCAATCCCATACTTTGTTGGGAATCGCAAGAGTTGATGCAAGGTTGAGGGAACAACCCTCATTGCATGCAACCATGGCCTTCCTAAAATGATGTTGTAAGGGGAGGGTGTGTCAATTACGGTGAACTTTGTTGTTATCTTTCTGGTGCCTGCCTGCACCTCCAAGCTGGTTGTTCCTAGTGGCCATATCGGCGTTCTATTGAACCCGACCATTGGGCTATTGGATTGCTCCAGATCATCTGGGTGAAGGCCAAGCTCCTTGTAACATCGGACGTACATGATGTCACAAGAGCTGCCTTGGTCAATCAGGATGCGCCTTACTTGGCATTTCCCAACTTGGAGAGATACTACCAAGGTATCATTATGCGGGTGCTGCACCATCTCAAGGTCGGTTTCAGAAAAGGACACTACTGGTCCTTAGTACTCCTCTGCCCGATGTCTTTTCTCCCCGACTTGGTAGACATGCTGCAGATGTTTTACCTTCTGGGTCTCCCTCAAAATCTCGTTTTCGTTGACTTTCGAGTGAATTACATTAACCACCTGATGTCCTCCTGCTTGTGGTTGCTGTGCTGGGGGAGGTGGGGCTGCTATCGCCTGAGGCAATCTTGCCTATTTTTCTCTTGTTCTGGCTTCATCGACAAGGTTTCTCAGATGGTTTTGCCTCACCAGGTATTCCAAGTGTGTTTTCAAGGCTCTACAGCCCTGAGTCATATGCCCGTTTTCATTATGGTAAACACAATGCCTGCCAAGGTTTCTTCCCATGAATTCTCCTGGTGCCTTTGCTGGCGTTCTGAAATAGGGTTGATTCCGAATTTGATCCAGGACTTTGTGAATTGGGATTCGGAACACAGTTGTCACTGCCTGTGTTGCCCTCAGTTCTATCTCATGCTCGCTGGATTCGTTGTTACCTCGGCCTCGCTTCGGCGAGCTGTTTCCCTTTTCTTGCTTTGCCTCCTTGGTCCCCGATGTATCTTCTTCGGCTCTGGCGTACTTCTCGATCCTCACCTTGAGCTCTTCCATGCTTTTTGGCAACATCTTTGCCAAAGATTTTCGTAGTGGATAGTTGTCTTTCAGGCCGTTCTTGAAAGATACGACCGCCACCTCTTGATTACACTTTAGTATTCGGTTGAACACCTCATAGTACCTTTTTGCATAGGCCCTAAGGCCTTCTTCCTTACTGATCTTTAGAGCCATCAATGCGTCCACCCTTAATGGCTGCAACTTGTTTGTCACGAACCTGGCCACAAACATCTCGGCCAGGCCTTCCTAGGTCTTCACACTTCCCTTTGGTAGTTTGTGAAACCAATCTGATGCAATCTCCCCGAAGGATGAGGGGAATACTTTGCAGAGCAATGGCTCGTTCCCACTATATAATGCCATCGAGTTCAAGTATAACCCAACGTGGAAGTTGGGGTCCGACTTACCATCGTAAATTTGGAACCTCGGCATACTGAATCTCTTTGGTGCCTCAAATTTGCCTAACTCCACTGAGAATGGTGTTCTCGGCTTATCAGGGGAAGTTATCTCGGCATCGGCATTCTGCTGTTTCCTCTTGAGGTAATCTCTCAAGTCTTCTTTGCTCCGCCCAGGAGCTCGGCTATCTCCTGACTTCAGTTTTTTCGGTATACTACTGTCAGCTTCATTGTGGGTCCTTTTCGATCTTTCTCCGTGAGTTGTGTCGAAGCAGAGCGCCTGTCCCTGAATATGCCGATGTTCTTTGGGGTCTGCCTCCTTGGCGCGATGCGTCCTCCGCGATTCTTCTCTTCTCGACTCTCCTCGCCCGACCTCCCTGGAAGGTCGGTGAGAGTGTTTTTCGCTTCTAGTGTGCTGAGGGGCTATTGGGATTGTTTTCTGCCCTCTCTTCTGGGCATTGGCTGCTGGAATAGGTGTGTCCTGCAGTCGGTATGGTGGCTGCATGACGTTGTTTTGCATCATGAAATTGACGACCGATTGCAGGTCTTCCAATTTGTTCGCCATCTCTTTTACCTCTTTGTTCCTCCGCATGCATCTATCCTTCCATACTTGGAGGTTATCCTCATTGTAGTACCTACTTCGATTTGGCTTCTTTGGTACATCGCCATCCTGGCCGACGTATTTCTTGTTGTGATTCGGGTCACGAGTTTCTGTGTTGCGATTGTCTCCTTCGACGTTAAGGTCGATAGGTCTGCCACTCCCAGTAGGAGTGTCGTCCCCAATCTTTTGCTTCTGTTCGTCACTGGCCATCTATTATTTTTTCTTTCCCACAGACGGCGCCAAATTGTGCGAGTGATTTTCCGATCACACTGCCCAACTCAGTATTCAGCTGGAGAGAACTGGCAAAATAGATGACACCTAGCTGACTTGTAACAGAAAGAGAAGATTCCGGCGGTGGTTCGTCCATCCGGGGGCACTCCGACGATTAAGTCAGTATATCTCTCAAAGATAATCAATAGTGTTAAGCTCACTGTTCAGAATATAAACTGCGTACCTTAGACCCATGGGAGTGCCTCTCTTTTATAATTAACTCAATCCTTGTCCCACTAGAAGCCTAGCTTCAATGGACTTCTGCACAGCGCTTATCCTGGACTCTCCAATAGATAAAGATAAACTCCCTAAGAGTGTTATCCTTATCCATGCTGAAGTCCTTCCTTATTCTAGGACTCTTTGTGCCTTATCCGTTTATCCCGGATTCTGATATCTTCGGAGATAACCTCGGCCTTGCCGAGATCACCTCGGTGTCATAACCTGGACACGTGGCATCTCGGCTGACACGTCGGCGTCACATTGGCACGTGTTGGGACTCAGAAAATATATCTCCACAGATAGATTTCAATATTTTAGTATCAATCATCACTCAATAGGTGGGGGTTAGCATTTCACTAAAAAAATGTAATTATATTGCACTATTTTATTGATCTAGGAGAATATTTAAGTCATTTTGTAATAAAAATATTATTGATAATGGGTGTTGTTCATCGCCACTTTTAATATTTTTGTTACAATTCTATTATTGCAAGCTCTCCTCGTCTGCCTTCTCTTTAATTCTTTCTGATTTATTTTGAGGAGTTAATTAAAAGTTAATTTTTTTAATTTTTTTTTAAAACATGTAAAAAAAATAATATGACTCAAAATAAATTAAAAATAAAAAATTAATATTTAACTAACTTTTCAAAATAGCCTTTATCCTCTATGCAAGTGCCACAGAGAGATTATTAAAAAAATGAGTCACGCACCACAGAGAGATTATTAAAAAAATGAGTCACGCAACAAAGAAGAAAAGGGAGATGAAGATGGAAGGGGGCTTCGTAGTGGTGGGAAGAGTTGTGGAAGTGGGGTTTGCCATGGTGGGAAATAACTTATGTTGGTAAGAGTCCAAATTTTTTTTACTCGCAACAAATCATTTGTGAGTTACAAAAATTTAAACCAAATATAAAACAATTTTATCATGGGATTATTTTTTAATCTTATCTCAGTCTTATCCTGGAAGGAAAGGTGATCTTGCAGTCAGAGATGACATAGGCAACCAATGTTGAGCACATAATTTGGGATATAATAATACGATATGATTGGGGTTAATTTTTAATTTTTCACATGTTTAATTATATAATTGTCATATTATTATGAATTAATCTAGAAATTTAAATTACGAGTCTTTAACATCTCACCAAAAAATATTAGTTATCACGAGACACTCAAAGAGAATCCTTACATTAGTAGAAAAGTTATTTTTTATCTCCAAGTATACCACACAAGATTATAAAACAAATTAAATTACTGGAATTTGACTCATGTTAAGTTTTTTTAAGGTTGTGTTTTATCTATGAATTTGTGAATGAGATTTGAAATTTCACTTTCCCTTTCAAATTTTTTCCCAAATTCATGAATCAAACAAAGCATTAAATTTTATTTAAAATTGGCTCGATATATAAATAAATAAACTAAAACATATTTTGAAACTTGTTAATTTTTTAAGTTTGAATTGAACTTGATTTAATAAAATTATATTGATTATAAAAAATTAAATTATTCAAGTTTCAAAAGTTAACTTGAATTTAAAATTTGAATAAATTACAAATATATCTCATGAGATTTGCTTAAAATACGGATTATTTCACATGGTTTGAGAAATTACAAATATCCTATTGTCAAATTTTTTTATTTAACAAAATTAATTGACAAAAAAAGACTAACTGCTCTCTTATACAATAATTAAATTAGCTGAATTATTAATTTAAATAAATTTCTAACATCATTAAAAAATATTAAATGATTTGATAATTTATTATTAAAGGGAATTATTTATAACAAAATTATAAATTTTAAGAGGCGAGATATAATTTTTAAAATTACAAAAAATAATTCATATCATAAACAAATCTCAATAAGTATATTTATAATTTACCTTTAAAATCTTAAAACAAAATTAAACAACTTATGAACCCACATTCACAGTCACAATCACAATTAGGCCATTTGAAGTGTACTTCAAATAAAAAAGGCCGCCCCATAATAGAAAGGTGTAAAGGTAAATTAAAAATAAATCTCTTAAGATTTATTTATTTATAAATTGTTTATATAATTAAAAAAACTATAAATATTTTTTTATTTAATAAAATTAATTAAAAAATAAAATTTTAATTACTCTCTTACACAATGATAAAATTAATTAAATTATTAATTAAAATAAATTATTAACATTATTAAAAATTGTTAATTGACTTAATTATTTATTAATAAAATAAACTATTTGTTATGAAATTAGAAATTTTAAAAGAAAAGATGTAATTTTCAAAATTATAAAAGATGAATCGTATTTTAGATAAATATAAAAAAGTACACTTATAATTTATTCAAAATATAATAAGATGACTTACTAATTGGTCTTATTACTTAAATTTATTTACTTATAAGTTGTTTCATTTTTTCACCTTCAAAAAAATATTGAATAGCCTAGCCAGTCATTTAAGAGCATCTCTAATGTTATATCAAACTTTTTAATAAATCTACGTAAAAGTTATTGAAAAATTTGATCCAATACAGTACGTTTCAAAATTATATTTAAAATTTTTATCAAATATCTCATTGTCTATAAGAATATCAAGAGATATAAAGAGAGTTCATTGTCCAGAGAATATCTTGCTCAAAAATTACCTACAAATTTAATAAAGAATAAACACTTCATTGGGGGGTTTGTTTCAGCTTTTCAGAGTCAACTTATGACTTTTAGCTTTGAAAAAGTTATTTTGGACTGTTTGGTTAAACTTATTTCAAACAGCTTCTGATTCTAACAGTTTATTTTAATTCAAAAAAGCTGATTCTAAGAAGCTGCTCACCCCTTGCTTCTGATTATCAGCTTCTGCTGTGGACATGTTAATTTATAGTTATACTCTTAAATTTTTTTATTTTTTATTTTTTTAAAAATAGAAAAAGACTTAAATGGATTATAGATTATTATTATTATTTTTTATGAGAAATGCAGACAAATAGTGAATAATAAAAAATAAAAGTTAATTAAAAAAGTTACTTCACAGCTTATTTAATAAACCATATCGTAAACAAATCTTATAATTTACTTTTAAAATCTTAAAACAAAATTAAACAACTTATGAACCCACATTCACAATCACAATCACAATTAGGCCATTTGAAGTGTATTTCAAATAAAAAAGGCCGCCCCATAATAGAAAGGTGTAAAGGTAAATTAAAAATAAATCTCTTAAGATTTATTTATTTATAAATTGTTTATATAATTAAAAAAACTATAAATATTTTTTTATTTAACAAAATTAATTGAAAAATAAAAATTTTAATTACTCTCTTACACAATGATAAAATTAATTAAATTATTAATTGAAATAAATTATTAACATTATTAAAAACTGTTAATTGACTTAATTATTTATTAATAAAATAAACTATTTGTTATGAAATTAGAAATTTCAAAAGAAAAGATGTAATTTTCAAAATTATAAAAGATAAATCATATTTTAAATAAATATAAAAAAGTACGCTTATAATTTATTCAAAATATAATAAGATGACTTCCCAATTAGTCTTATTACTTAAATTTATTTACTTATAAGTTGTTTCATTTTTTCACCTTCAAAAAAATATTGAATAGGCATCTCTAATGTTATATCAAACTTTTTAATAAATCTAAGTAAAAGTTATTGAAAAATTTGATCCAATACAGTTTCAAAATTATATTCAAAATTTTTATCAAATATCCGATTGTCTATAAGAATAGCAAGAGATATAAAGAGAGTTCGATTGTCCAGAAAATATCTTGCTAAAAAATTACCTACAAATTTAATAAAGAATAAACACTTCGCTGATTTGATGAAATATTTAATCCTCCCCTTATCTTATATCAATTTAATAAAAACATTATGGGATAGTTTGAAATGATTTAAATAAGTATACTTTTTGATTTTTTATGAAATATAAGTTGAGGTTGAAGGGATGTAGTAGAGAGATGATGTAATTTAAATAAGATAGTGACTTTTTAAATTTTTAATTTTTTTAAGATACCCAAACAAGGCCTAAAACTAATATTTGTTCTACTTTTTTATCAAATTTAAATTCGACCAAACATTTCGTACAACTTTGAGATGGCCTAAAAGCATCAATCGGAGCTCCGTTTGACGGGGTCTGGTAACCCTTTCACATTGATTCCCTTTCCAAGCTTCTTCTTGCCCAACAAAACCACCCACCTGAAATCGAGAGAGAAACTTGACTTCTAGAGAGAGAGAGAGAGAAAGGGAGGGACAGGAGGGAGTAGATAGAGAGAGAGGAGAGAGATGTGGGTGTTCTATCTGATCTCGCTACCTCTAACATTGGGCATGGTGGTATTGACGCTGTGGTACTTCGCTGGACCACATGTGCCTCGCTACGTCCTCTTCACCGTCGGCTACACCTGGTTCTGCTCTCTCTCCATCATCATCCTCGTTCCTGCCGACATCTGGACGGTACTCTTTCCTTTTTCCTCATCAATTTCCATATCAGTCAATCCATAAGCTCATACTTACGTTTCGTTTTTCCTCATTCAAATGAATGATTTTTGCATTGTTGTGGACGTAATTTGAATCATAAATTGACCATCAAATTCACGATTCTTTGAAGCTATCTACTATGTTCTTATCTGGCTATTGTTAATCTTTAATTAGGGTCATTTTCATTCAAGTGCTTCTCAAACATTTATGTGAATTATGTGTATTATTGGGAGTAAAGATGCATTCAATTAAAGGGAAAATCATTTTTAATGCTCTGAAGAATGATATCATATGGTAGATGTAAATATGGAACCTGTTGTGGAGCATGATAGAAGGAAAATTGAGAAATCGAGAATTGTACATGGAACATGTTTTGCACCTATTGCAATTAATTTTAGGCTCAATTTGAGTCATATGTTTATGCTGCTTATAGATTAGTATGCTATTGAATAATTTTATTTGTGTTTAGTAGTTTTTAGTAGTCAAGAGTAGCTTGGTAATTTTTAGATTTGCTGTACATGGACTGTAAAATGTGTCCATTAGTTGTTTTACTGTCAAGTTAAGTTATTGGGTCTTATGAATTTTTTCATGATTGGAATAATATAATTTGTCAAAGTTATTACTTATTTGATTTGATTTTTTATTTTGTACTTAGTAGAATTTGGAGTGTAGCAGCCTATAAGTATTTATGTTACCCTTCCATTCAATGGGGAGAGTTGTGTTTTCAAACTTGTGAGAAGTTTTTGAAGTTTGTTTGTGATGCATTACAATGTTGTACCTTAGTGGGTAATTCATAAAGAATTTAAGGTTAGATTTTAAATTAATTTTCTTCTGCTTTACTTTCAGAAAACTAGCAGATTACTATTCTTGGGATATTATTTAGAGCCCCAAATAGTAGTCCTTTCGGCCCCAAAACATCAGAGCATATTGATTTATAAATCATTGTCAGCCCCAATCGCTTCCCAGTTCCCATATTTGTTATGCTTTGAATTTACACTACTTACCTCAAAAAAGGTTTTTTTTTTCTTTCCCGAAGAGACTTCTACTAGCTAGTTGGAAATCCTGCAGCCAACACTTATCCATTTGCAAATCTTGGAACTTTGGTTCTATCTAAAAGAACCCTAACGCTGAAAACTGTCCTTAAAACCAATTGAAAGCAGCCTTAATCTAAGTTTCCTTGTAAGCAGCTTTAATCTAAGTTTCCTTGCATCGAAACTTATGTTAGTTTCTAGAACCCAAAATATCACTCTGTTTCTGCTTCTTACATTTATGATATGTATGCAATTATTTTAATCTAATTTGACTTTACAATTTAAATGTGCTAGAAGAAATTTGAATAGCCTAGATTCGAGTGATAGACATTTGAATTGTAGTTATGCTTAAAATTTGGTTTGTGTTTTGTGCAGACAATAATTTTACATCATAATGGAGGAATCTCTTTCTTTTGGAGTTGGTCATACTGGAGTACCTTTCTGCTTACTTGGTATGCTTTTGCTGTTCTATTTGTTTTTTGTTAGATCCAGTTGAAGATGGTGGGCGCTTTGTTGAACTTGTCTCCAATATTATGGGCATCTAGTAGGGGATCTTTTAGTTGTATTATGCTGCATTTGAAGGTTTTATTGTATTTTTTACTCACTCAACTTAAAAGGAATTGTCACAACTATTTGGCTTTGGCTACATGAATACTGTTTTGGCAATGCCCCATATAAGGTTGCAACTTCTATTGAACTAAATGCCCCATGTCTTCCCTTATTATCTCAGCTCATGCTAATTTTTATATTTTCTTCCCTTAGCATTAACCATTAACGTTAATTTGTATCATGTCACTCTTTGTTGCACATTAGAATTGGTCCTTGCTGCTTATTGCAAACCATCTTATCGACTTTTTCTCATTTTATCTCCATTTGTTACTTATATCATATCAGGAAATTGTTCAATCTAGTTTTATTGTTTATTTCTTTACTACACATCCATCTCGAAGCACCCATTTTGGAGCATTGCTTATTTCATGTATATATTGTTTCTTAGCTGCCTGGTATCATGTTTTCGAGAGTATGGTTTGTCTTATAGTTGTTTTGTATAATTTTCCTTTAAGCTTCAAAGGCAGATATTGACCACAAGATATGCTAAGAGCAGTTCTTACTTCACCCATCCAACTTCAATTATATGACCAACATCTAAAAAGTCACCAATTATCCCCAAAGCTTAAGTTATTAGGAAATGGGCTCAACAATGTAATCACCCTCCCTCATGAACAACCCCGTCTTGCACATGGAGAGACAAACAGAGAACCAGATAGAAGGAAAACAAATAGCCAAACAGAGAAGAAGAAACCAAATGGGGAAAGAATGCGAAATGCTAACGGAGAGACTTGAACCCAAGACCTCTCTCAACCTGAGCTTTGATACCATGTTAAGTCACCATTTATTTCAAAAGCTTAAGCTATTAGGAAATGGGCCCAACAATGTAATCAAGCTATCTAACGACATCATCTTCCACTTCTACCTTCATATGAATAATTGAGCCTAATTAATGAAACTAGTGTCAGATATACTAATGTAGGACAAGTGTGGTGTGCACTCTCCTAGAAGTGGTGAGCCCAAACTCAATGTATAACAGCAGCAAAAGTTTGCTTTTGGATGGATGGGTGGTAAAATTTTGGGGACGTTAGGGTTTCAAAAGGTGCAACAAAAGGGTAAAATATTGAGAATGCAAATCAGAGATTTTGGGAACTGTTTTGGGTCTGTTCTGAGCCTGAGAAAAAATAACAATGCTGATCTTGTGGTTCTACACTATTAGGTTGAATGTTAACAGAAGGATAGGGGTTGGGCTTGTGATATGGGATCTCTAAGGCCTCGTTTGGGAACCCTCTATTTTAGCTAAAAAGCCAAAAAGTTACTAAATTAGCCAAAAAGCCAACAATCCATATCAAAAAGTCAAAGATTCTCTTTTCTCTATATTTTTTGCACATCTTTTCGTAAAAAGTCAAAAAATATCCCAAACATACTAGTTTTTTTTAGCTCATATTTTAGACAAATAGCCAAAAAGTTACTAAATTAGCCTGTTTCCAAACAAGGCCTAAGAGTTAAAAGAAGTTTAAACAAATCTGGTTGTAGAGTTTAAAGTCTTTAGGGTGCATAAAATTATGAAGAAGAAAGAGAAGAAGAAGAAAATTCTAGGAATCACTCCAAGAGGCCTTAGGCATCGTACTTGGGGTTTAATTGCATCACACTGTCTAAAAAGAAGCTTATTTGCTGGAAATAATTCTCTCAAGAATTACAATCTCTATTGAATTGGATTATCAATTAGGAAATTAAGATTTTTGACTCCCCAAACCTATCTAAAACCAAATAAGACTTGTAAACAAACCCTAATACCTAACTTGGCCCGTTTGATGACTCATGGGCGACCCTTACAGCCCATGGCATAAGTTTTTTGAAATTACAAACCTAAATAATCCTACAATAAGATCTAAGGCTAAAAATGTGTTTATATATAGTTCCAGTTGGGCCCAATTGAGCTCGGCTTGAAATTAACCAATTTACGAACTTGAACGCGTCCTTAAATATAATTTTTTCTTGATCTTCTTATGGACTGCACCATATACCTTGCTGTTTGAACTTCATTACTTTCGTATTTGTATTCTAGTTTGCTAAAGTTGTATAGCTTAATATAAAGACAGTCCCATCCTTCAAACCATATGTTTCTTACTTTCCTGGCACATATGTACTTCGAAGACTTCCTCTGTTACAAATTTGTTTGTTTTAAAAGTTAGAAGTTAATGGAATGTGTTTATTATACAAATATATATTTCATTTCCTTTTGTTGCCTACGTGCATCAATTTGAAGTGTCCGGAAGCATCATGTGAGAATGTTCCCACTCTGTACTGCTAGAAGTGGACTGTCAGATACTTAAAATCTATTAGGTCAAGGAACAAGGTTGAAGTCCACCATACTGTCATGGTGCCTCAACCACTCCAGCTGTTGTTATTCAAAAGATATTTAAACATTACTTGTTTCTGTGTCTAGTGTTGACATGCAACTATCTCTGTGATGCTGGGCAGGAATTTTTGTGTTTGTCCATGCATAAGCTAGAGTATGTATTTCTCTTGGAGATGTAATTTCTGAGCTCAGTTTTTTGTTCCTGTTAACTAACTTAAAACATGCAATTTAAGTCTTTCCACTCCTTTCTTATTACTAACCACTGATCATAAAAAGAAGAAGCATTGTATATGTAACTATATTGCAAAGAGAATGCATGAACTATATCATATTTAGACAATTAGAAACTTTAATATCTCTTTCTTATTTTGAATGGTCAGAAGTGTACAGATTACGTCACGATAGTTGTGCAACTGCATATTCTCTGAACTTCATGTTCTTTCCTTTGCTATTGCTTTGCATTCATAAGCTTGGTATGCCTTGGTGGTTAGGGTACTTTTTTTGTTATTAAAGATTCACATATTCTCATAGATTTATATGAAATTATTTCTCTAAGCAGGGCTGTGGTGCCTATAATTCAGGGTTATGAAGATGCCGGGGACTTCACAGTGGCAGAAAGATTGAAGACTAGTGTACATGTAAACTTAGTCTTCTACCTGTGTATCGGTTCTATTGGACTTTTTGGACTTGTACTGCTCATTATTTTGGGCAAAATCTGGTTTGTTTCTTAACCTGCTAGACGAAACGTTGTTTGATCTGGATTCATTGCTTTCTTCTATAAATCCTGATTTGTTTGGTTAAATTCTTTTTGGTGATAGACCAAGTTCTAGATTTACTTTTAAAAAAAATGAAAGACAAAAAGAAAGAAGATTAAGTGCTAGATTTGCATGCTTGGTTGCATGCATCTTTCTGCAGTGGATCAGTGTAGACATAACATCTGAAATGGAGTGTTGAGCCGGCGCTTGAATTTCTATTCTTTTAAAAAGGAGAAAAATTGTGTTTATGCACCAATTTCTTCTGATGCACCATTCCTTATATTCTTTTTAACTTGGTTTCGTCTATACTATTTATTTACAAATCTTTGTATGTACATGTAGATGTATACTGCAGCTATTTGATCATTCTGGATCACAATGATATGATTGTGAATTTTGTCATGTTTACTCTGTTACTTGGTGTCCAGTAAAGTAATTTACCTATTAGTTGAATTATACTGTTTATATTATATATGATACGGTGATTGCATTGCTTATTCTTCTTTAGATCTTTGATCAATGTACATTACAGCAACTGGTTAATATGAACAATAGAGGGTTGTGTATGCACATTCATGTCATTTTATCATGGTAGGAGAATTTCAGTTTCTTAATGGCTGTTGTAATGTTCTGAAGATGTGATTTAAGTGATTAGTACCAGTTTGTCTTTTTCTTCAGTATTGCTAAGTTTTTATCATTATGAGTTTGATTTTTCTAAAGCCATCTTGGTAGATGTTGTTGTCCAACTTCATTTTGATGCATCAAGATGAAATAACATTTTTGTTTTCTTCATCTTGTCAACTTGTTTTCTGATTTGTCATTGATCTGGTTCTACTTGGCTTAGGTGTTGTGCTGAGAAAACTTATTTTTGACATTTTTATTCCTTTAGAACTGTTGCAAGTTTTGTTTTCTTCAAATAACATTTTGTAAAATTAGTTTGTTAGCATTTATTGGATCCATTGACTTGTCTTTTCCATCTTTTCATCTTGCTGTTTATTGTTCTTTGGATTGCTACCATAGTTGAGAATGTTGGGAGAATAGTACTGTGAGTGCTCTCTCGTTAAGGAGGAAAGAAAGAGTGGAGAATAGTACTGTACCAATATTGCCTATATTTTGTAGATTACTTTTGTATTTTTAATTGAGAAAAAATCCTACCCATGGGTAGCCAAGACAAAGCTGGGCCAGGACTAATCAGTAGGGAAGAGCATACCAAGGTTCAATCATTTATGAAACTGTATATCTCATTTATGCCCTTTTCAATTTCACACCAGCACCTCCAATTTTCATACCAGCTGGCCACTAAATTTGTGATTTTTGGTGGGTTGAGGGTTCTCTCAAATTTTGTGACTTTTCATCTCAGTGTAATTGTCACAATGCTTTAAACCAATTAACATAACAATCGTGTTATGCTACTACTATGTTTTCATTAATGGTTTATCATGTCCTCTCTAATGTTGGTCAACTAAGTGCACGGATACAATTAAGATTGAGGAAGGACCAACTCTGAAGAATGAAAGGCACACAATCAAGCTTAAAGAAAAGAGTTCAAGAAACTGGTTTTTTTTATTATAAGTAGCATTCTTGGATTTGGTTTTTGATGTACTATAGAATTCTCGTCATTAGGTGTACTTTTCTTAGTTTTGTTGCTGTAAATTAACCTCATTTAAAGGTACTAATAAAAAAGAAAAAGAAAAAAAGAAGAAGTCATCTCCTTCAAAGGTGGGTGCTTGTAGGCTACTTTTAATTGAGGTGGCTGCTTGTAAGCAGCTTGTCATCTACTTTTGGTATGGTGGCTGCATGTAGAACACATGTCAATAGGTGGCTGCATAGAGGACATCTATGATCCTCCATAAGGGAGTGCAAAGGAATTTTTTTTGTACATCAGATTTATGTGAGTTTGCGAGTGTATGAGATGTGTGTTTATTTAGTGTGATGCTGGCTTTGCTGCATGCTGGAATTAAGATTTCTGTAATCCTCGTTGAAGGAAATTGCGGATAACAGTAAATTCTATTTGTTCAGATTTATGCAGCTATGTACATGTATATGTGAGTTGCATTATTATGTCATGGTACTCTGATCACTTTGAAAGGTTTTGGATTGGGTTGAGACTCTGAAGTGTCATTGCCTTTTTTGGTTTTGTTTGGTTCTTTCATTTAATGTGTACATGTGCATATGAGTAACGCGAGTCTTGTGCATTGGGTACAATATATATGTATATATATATATATCATTTATGTACGTCACTCTATCCATTTCCCCAACCCCAAGGGGTTGGTCTAATGGGTGCAGTTTGGGGCATGAGGATGTGCTCCCTCTAGGTCTTAGGTTCAACTCCCACTAAGTGTTATCAGCTCCTTGGGGCCATGCATGCAGTCTTTGTTTGAGATTTGCCCAATCCATGTGGACGGGGCGCTTTGCGTGGGTCTTAAGATTAGTCGAGATGTGCGTAAGCTGGTCCGAACACCCAATCATAAAAAAAAACTCCGTCCATTTCCCCATCATCATCATCAGCTTCTTATAGAATTTGCATTTTTAGAATGTCTTTGTCTTTGTTATGATAGAATTTATTTTCCATGGATGCGGCCTTGAGCTTTGCCATGGAAACTTAATTATTTGCCTTTTCAACCACCACTAGTGCATGGGAGTTTAAGTTACGTTGCTTAGTTCCATTTGATTGTTGGTGATTGGTGTATTTTCCTTTGCCTATTGCCAAAAATCTTGATGTTGTATTTGTAGGGATGGCGGTATCCTTGGTTTTGCAATGGCCTGCTCGAATACTTTTGGACTTGTCACTGGTGCATTTCTTCTTGGCTTCGGTTTGAGTGAGATACCAAAGGGAATTTGGAAAAATGCTGATTGGACTACTCGCCACAAGGTTCTTTCTCATAAGGTTTCTAAAATGGCCGTGAAACTTGACGATGCTCATCAAGAATTTTCAAATGCTATTGTAGTAAGTGTTATTCCCTGGTGACAATTTGAATTTTTTTCCCTCTCTTTTTTACTTGCATATTTGATTTAAGCCACCTCTTCAATAGCTATAGTTATTAAGGAGAAAAACAACATACACTGAGGATTTATTCTCGAATATGTCTAATGGTCATCTATGCAAGACCCTTTCTCTTGATATGAGGGATAGGTCAAGTGGGGATGGGTTGATTGGTGGTAGTTGAATGGAAGTTGTATTAGTAATGATACTCTACATTCCTTTCTTTCGGATCTCCTGCTATGGCACGACTAACTGGTTGATCTCCATATTGTCTGTGGGCTGATTAGAGTTTTGGATTATCTTTGTGTTTTTTGATGGATTGGGCCTTTGTTCATTGGGCCTAGTGGTTTCATTTGATCCAGATTGGTTTGCCTTTGGTGGGCCTTGCCTCTTTGATTGCTTCGTCACCATCATCCATGGCTCAAATGTTGTGTCTTTCTCTTTGGCCAGGCTATTGTTGTGTCTAGCATTTTGGGCCATATCAGTGGCCATATAGCTTTGGGCCCAGTATTGTTTGTGGTTGTTATCCTTTACACATATACCTCTTTCTCTGGCCAGAATTGGTATAGCACTTTCTGGTGGCCTACATTAGCACGACCGCAATTGTAGCAAATGGAGTGTTCAAATTGGTAATCTACTGGGAATTCTTTATCCTCCAGTAGAAATTTGGGGCATAGAAGTTTTTGAAGTCAATCCCAATACATACTCTGGCAAAGCTTCCTCTAGTCACTAAAGCTGTTGTGAGGTCGATTTTGATGGGTTTCCAGTACTTTTTGCATAGTATAGATGTATTTCTCCTGATAGTATTCGATCGGGGGCCTTGGAAACTGGACCCACGCAGAGATTGTGGTTTTTGTTGTGTCTGCTAGCTGGAAATATGGTTCCCATTTTCTAATGTTAAATAGTGATCCATGATTACCCAGGGTCCTCTAGCAAAGACCTTTTGGCAATCCTCCATGAAATCAAATCTGAATAAGTAGTTGTATTCAAGATCAATGGGCGTAAAATGATCCACCATTCCCCAGATGTTCTTGGCTTTTGAACAGAGGAGATTATAACCAATGTTCTTGCCCAGGAGTTTGAAGATTTGAACATTTTTCCAGGGTCTCCAGATTTTATACAATAATTTGCTGCATGCTGGAATTAAGATTTCTGTAATCTTCGTTGAAGGAAATTGCGGATAACAGTAAATCCTATTTGTTCAGATTTATGCAGCTATGTACGTTAATGTTCGTGATCTCAGTCGTGTACCAGATTTTGGAGCTTTGGCTTCCTTCTTCAGTTTCCAAGTCTGAGTCGATGTCAATGCCTTTTCCAAAGGCTTTTGAGCCCCCTCTTGTTTTCATGAGGGCATCTTTGAATGACTTAACTGATTCTGCCCACAGGGCCCCACTTTTCCCTCTAATCTTATTCAGTTTGGTTCCCATCAACAACTCTAGGTTCTGGATGATTTGGCGCATCAACAATCTCTACCTCCATCCCGTAGGAGAGATTCTCTTTTCTTTCCTTTATCTTTCTTTGTGCTTTGTTCCTGGTGGTTTTCCTCTTCTAGGGCTTTTCTTGGGTAGTCATTACCGGCGAGAATGTTGCCATTATCTATCATTTAGAGAGAGTGACTTCTCTTACTATTTTCCACTTCATATATATTTCAACTTAGCATGGGTCCTTGAATGATGCAGAGTTCTAGGCTCTTCGTCTCACAAAATTATGAGATTTACGCAATATTCTAATTGTTCCTTGGTCAGCATAATCAAACAATTTGTTGTTTTAATGACTCTTTGGATACACATTTTATATTTAATTGTGCTCATATTTTCTTGGTGTGTAAAGTTTAAACTGTAATATAATATGCTACAAAAAAAAAAAAAAAATTATTTGGTGACTAATTGTGATGGTGTATTGAATTAGGTTGCTCAGGCAACATCAAAGCAAAAAAAAAAAAAAAAAATTATTTGGTGACTAATTGTGATGGTGTATTGAATTAGATTGCTCAAGCAACATCAAAGCAAATGTCCAAGCGTGATCCTTTGAGGCCCTTCATGAATATTATTGATAACATGTTGCTTCAAATGGTAATTATGCTCATTGTGCTATGTGAAGCTTTTTCAAAACAAACATCCTTTACCTTTGAGTTACTTTATGTTTTATTTTTTAAAGAATTGTTTTCAAATTAGCGCACACTTTTCACTTGATGCCAGTTTAGTGAAGATCCGTCTTTTAAACCACAAGGCGGAAGATTAGGAGAAAATGATATGGATTATGACACTGATGAAAAATCAATGGCAGCTCTTAGGCGTCAACTTAAGAGAGCTCGAGAGGAGTACTACCGGTACAAAAGGTATACAGTTACTCACTAATTGAACAACTTGAGTGCCTTTGGGGGATCTATTTACCGTATCTTTCTGAAATTGAATGTTGAGCATCTGCATACATGGGATTTTTTTTGTTCATGCATTGTTTATTCTTTTTTTGTTGCTTCTTTCCTCTAATAGCAATGGTGTCTTTAAAGACTTCTTCAGCCTGGATTGGATTTTTTTGTGTCAAATCAGTTTTTGAAAAACAAATGCTATATTTTTGTGATAGTTTATTTGCATAATCATTTTCATTCTAGCCTTTTTCCTAGCTTTGCATTCTCAATGCTTTATATCTATTGCTAGCTTGAACTACGATTATGCTTGTATAGTTTGGATTTCAAGAGGGGTACAAGCTGAATTTCACTTATTTGTAATTTTTTATTATTGGGTTTGCAGTGAATATATGAATTTTGTGATGGAAACTCTCGAGCTGGAGGACACTGTAAAGAATTATGATCGTCGTGATGCTACTGGATGGTTTGCTCTTAATCCAGGCTTTTTTCTTCTCTTTTCTTTAAATTCTCTCACACAAACCCCCCCTCTCTTCTTTTATTTGATGCTGTATGTATTTTTTGCTGCCTAATATATTTATGACTTACTTTTGAACAGTGCGAGAGATATATTTTGTGGTTAATTTGGGCTGTGAACCAGCACAATTCTTTAATTTGTTATCATTATTTTGTTTCCTTTCTTTAGTGCAACATTCTTGATGGTTTTGTCACTTTTCTTTGTGCGTACTTGCTCTTTTATCCTGTATATCCTTTGGGAGAATGAGAGACTACTAAATTCCATTGGCTTCATTATTTAATTGGTCTTGTTTTGTATTGTAGTCCAATTGTCATGTTGGCAGTTATATGTACATTGTCTAACTCGTAACATTAGAATGGTGAATACATCATTTTTATGGAGCATTACTGTGATCTGGTATATATTTCTTTTATGCTGCTAGTTGAAATTGCTACCAGATTTTCCTGATGATTTTAAGATTGATTACTCTCGTTATCTTGGATCAATCATACATAATAACTTGAGGGAGATGCTTAAGGTACAGAGGTGCTTTTGGAGTATAAAATTAGTCATGCCTTATGGCTGACAGTCCATAATGGTCCTGGAAGACATCCATGTTTTATGGTACATAATTTAGATAGTCATGACATGTTCAATGAGCAGTGTAATACCAATGATAGTAATGGGCAAGCGGTGGAAAAGAAAGAATTAGAAATGAACTGTTGGTGAGAAGTTAACAGTGGCAGCAACTGGAGATGAGGTGAAGTCTAGAGAGATGATTTGCTCAAGTGTGAGAAAAACTAGTGACAATAATACTGGTAAGGAGTATTATGGTTATAGTTGAATGAGTTGTAAGGACAAGGGAAAGTCACAATAGTGGTGGTGGGTCTGGTGAGAGAATTGAATGACTTAGCTTAACCTTAAGAATGTAGAAGAGGGACCTACATGGCGTAGCTTAACCTTAAGAATGTAGAAGATGGACCTACATGACGCAGGATCTGATATAGTTGAAGTAAGGGTTCATTGATCTGAATTCAGTATCATGAAGAATATAAGTAAATTTCATGGAATTGCCTTGTTATCATAATTTAAGCTGTTCTTTTGTAAGAGTGACATAAGAATCTGAATGTAGCTTCTTCTCTGGCAAAGAAATGAGTAATACTATCAAAAGGTAAACGGAAAGTTAGATAGAAGGATAAAAAATCCTTTGGGTTGAATCAAGCAACCAAAATACAGAATAAACCCAAAAAACACCAAATGATGAAACAATTCCAATGAATTTTAAACCTATTTTGTTGTAATCGATTGCATGTGCTTTTCTAGAATGACTGATGTCTATTTTACATACTGTGGACATGTTCAATTTTCATAATCTTCTAGACTATCCAGAGATCCATTCGTACGTATATGTATTTATGTATTGGACCTCTTAAGGAAAATTTAGGTCCTGGGACTGGGAGACAATTCTAGATAGCCAACAAAATATATGTTAATGTCCTTTTCTTCCTTTTTTTCCCTGGATTTTCCCTACTTTAGCCAATTTATTTTCAGGTAAAACGAGGATAATTTACGTTGCAGTCATTGATTTATTTATATCCTCTTTACCTACATAAGGAAAAGAAAAACTTTCATATACAAGACAGTCAATCAAAGCCTTTCAAAGAGGATAAGATGTCCATGACCTATTCAATGCTTGATTTTGGGAGCCCCATCTCGTCTCTGTTCTTGGGGAGGAAGGTAAGTCTGTGATCTCCTTCAACCAGTGATTATAAGCCATGAAGTTAATATGTGAATCTATTAACATCCCAATGCTCTAGTAGAATCTCCCTCAAGCAAAAAACCATTTAACCCGACTCCCTAGTCATTCTAGGGGGGTTAAGATTTCTGCCTCTAGAGCAAATTCTGGCAGCTGGTTTTGAGAAAGCAAGGCTTTATGTTTCCTCCATTGATTCTTGAATATACTCCGAATTTTCAAGTGACCTGGCTCCCCATAAGTGCTTTTCACCAGAAGTTTTCCGTCTTGCGAATGGGTCAACAGAAGGGGAAGGTTTAGAACTCATTAGATTTGTAGGTAACAACCTTCCAGTCCCTCAAAACTAAGCTCCAAGGCACACCTTTGAAATCGTTTTCAGCATAATCCCGAAAGGAACTCCAACATAATACCTTACCCCTAATTTCTTCTTGTAGAGAATCCTTACCATTTTAAAGTTACTAAGATTTCTTTCTTACAATATAATTTAAATTGAAGTTTATAGGTTTTGAAAAGATTCTATTTGAGTTAGCAAGTCAGTTCATTGGTGATACTGCATAGTACCTTGTTTGGTTTGTGTGCTAACGTCAAGGTTGCTTCTACGGGCTCTAGGGTTTAAATGCTTGCTTTTTGCAAATTTTCAGGAAATACATTTCAAGCTTCAGGCCTGAGCGAGAAGGCAAGCTAGGGTCTCTTCTTGATATGATAGGTAAAAATTAAAATTATACTAAAGTTATTTGTTGTGTTTGCACTTTTTTGTTTTTCCCAGCCATCTATTTCATAGTTGAAATTCCCTTTTTTTATTTTATAAATATAATACCTCCTTCGACAATAATGCTAGTTTTAGTTGCATTATTTTCTTAAATAGGCGTTTTAGTTTTGGCTGATTAAAGCATTTAAATATGGTTATGAAGTTTCGTTTTGTTTTGTGTTGCATTTGAAGACTCATTTATATCCTTCAGAATGAAATGCTTTAAAAAATAATGATCTTTCCATTAATAGAAAGGTTTAATAATTCTATCAATCATCATTGTCGCCTGCTCCAAATGTGATATATTCATTCTGTAAATGGCTCTAGACAAAATGGCCCTCAGAAGCTACATAAAATGCAAAGGAATAATTTTCTTTCCATTAGATGTCCAAAATTCATTGTGGCATGGCGAAAGAGATTTGGTCACTGCTGCCACTTTGTTTGGCTTGATGTGGATCTTCCCTAGGTCGATAGTTGATTATTTTCTTAAATAGGCGTTTTAGTTTTGGCTGATTAAAGCATTTAAATATGGTTATGAAGGTTTGTTTTGTTTTGTGTTGCATTTGAAGACTCATTTATATCCTTCAGAATGAAATGCTTTAAAAAATAATGATATTTCCATTAATAGAAAGGTTTAATAATTCTATCAATCATCATTGTCGCCTGCTCCAAATGTGATATATTCATTCTGTAAATGGCTCTAGACAAAATGGCCCTCAGAAGCGACATAAAATGCAAAGGAATAATTTTCTTTCCATTAGATGTCCATGATTCATTGTGGCATGGCGAAAGAGATTTGGTCACTGCTGCCACTTTGTTTGGCTTGATGTGGATCTTCCCTAGGTCGATAGTTGATTTGATGCATTGGGAAGTGACTATATTGAAGGAAGGAGACTTTGGAATTGCCCCTTTGTTGGATACGCTGTACGTTTGGAAGGCAGACTTGGAGATCATTTTTTTTTTTTGATAAATAGACTCGGAGATCATTTTTGTTGGTACTTGTGTGAAGTAGAAAAGTTCCTCCCACATTTGAAGACAATAAAATACCAAGAATCTTAATATACATTGGATGGATTCTTTAGGCCATGAACATCAGTGTTAGTGCACTTGCAAAGTGACTCCTGATGTTGTGGGTGACTCTCAATGGAGCAAGAAAAATCCAAATGCCTGCGGGATGATGGCTCTCAGTGGAGTGGGAGTGGTGAGTGGGTAACTCTCGATGGAACCAGAAAAATCTGAGTGCCTGCAAAATAGTGGCTCTCGATGGATTGGGTGCAGTGACTCACCCCAAGTTTGGACATGGTATTGGATGGAGAGTAGTAGATCAGAATCAGGGGGGAACTGGGTCTGGTTCACAACTTCACACATTGTGTGAAGTAGAAAAATCCCACATTGTAAGAAACTAAAAAGAGATAGGGACTTAATATATATATATATATGTTGGATGGACTCCACACCTACATGTTTAAGATGGTGTGAGTTCCAAATAATGTGTATCGGACCGGTGTATTATTTAGTCGGGTGATGGGGAGTGTTAATCTCTGGTTTGAATCATTTATGTATCCTATTGATACTCTCGATTCTATTGTCTGTATATAGGTTCTTTTTGTTTTGTCTCCCCCCAACAAATAGATACAAGTGTTGCACCTCCTATGGCCCATGTGATACAATTTTCTTATCATTTTTTTTCTTCATTCCATTAAGTCAATACACATCCTAACAAATATACCAACCCTTGTGATTGCTAATTCCTTGCAGAGTTGGTGTGGCGTTGTATACTAAGGAAGCAACTTCAGACAGTCTTCTCTGTGATACTCGGCTGTATGTCAGCTGCAATTCTTCTGGCTGAGGCTACTATACTGCCCAGTGGGGTTGATTTATCTCTGTTTTCTATTCTAATAAAAGCTGTAGGAAAGGAAGAGGTGCTTGTGCAGGTAAATTTTGTTATAGTTTTTATTTTCTTTTAGTTCCATCAGCTTATCTTAGGTGAAATCATAGCTTTGATTCTCAAAAGGTAAATATTTTAGATATTTAGTAATTCAGTTTAAGTTTTCAATTAAGATTTGCTTGATTCCAGAGTACAACTAACAAACTATAACTTGATTTGACTATGGAAATTTTGGACTACATCCTCATGTTATTCCTGTAGTAGTTTTATACAGTGGCAAGTTAGACTTGTGTTTTATTCTTGTGATGGTGCATTTCAATGTGAAAAATTTCTAGTTAATCATGAATCACTCCTTTATTTCCATTACTCTCTATTTGGTTGTTGAGAACATCAGAAAGGAAATGGTTCCTGAGAAAACTGAATCAAAGGAAAAACAAAAGAAGTTCACCCTCAACCATCTGTTCATGGATAGCTCCACATAAGAAAATAAGAGTCACAACTTTTCCTCCATGAATAATTTTATAAAAAAATGTGGGAGGCTAAATATTTGGACATGCCATACGTAATTTAGTAGCAATTAAAAATTCTGAATAAATTTTCAAGGAAAAACCATCATTAAGCAGGGATAATATATGTATTATACTGTGTGGTTGAGGAATAACACCTTTTGGTCCTAATCTGTTTGGCATAACCTAAGCTGTGAAGGTTTTCCAAAAGATGCTTTGGATGGTTCACCTTCCAATCTGAAAGGTTTTTTTGTGTAGCACTGTAGTCATGATTATCATCCCGGTTCATAGAATTCTGTTAATGTGAACCAAGTGAAGTGAAGAGTTGCCAGGAGGGGGGAACCAAAGTGCATATTTGCATAGTGCATATTTGCATGTAGCTGTGGACTTGGTTAAAGAACCTTATTTATTAGTAGTGGTAGATGTGAAATTGCAAAGCCGAGAAATAAAGTAGATAAAATCTGATTTAGGTCCTCATCATTGACTTTCTTGAGAATACAAAGGTCCATTCAAATTATAGAACTAGGAATATGAACCTTGTTGTATATTTGTTCTAAAAGCAGGCAAGGGATGTGGTTGGATTTCTTGTGTTGTTGATGACCCCTCAGGGTTAAATTTTCTTGTTCTTTTTGTTCTCTGCAAAAGGGTCTCTTGTGCTTTGTCAAGGATTCCATAGTTCCTTTTGATTTTGAAACACATCAGCTTCAGTTGACTGGAGGAAAACAATAGGTGTTGGTTTCATGACTTCCCTCTTCTGCTAGGCATGGTGCAAGATTGTTTTGATTTGAACCATATTGTCTGATATTTTGATGCAGACTAGACTAATTACTGTCAGCTTGGAGTTGACGAGGGTTGTGGCCTCTTTGCTTGAAAAATATTACTCTGCCATCAATTCAATTGTGAAGTTCTATTTTGTAAAATGCCCTTGTAGATTAATTTGTTTTTCTTTTGCAGGTGACTGCCTTCATTCCTCTGATGTATATGTGTGTTTGCACATACTATTCCTTGTTCAAAATTGGAATGTTAACATTTTACTCATTTACTCCAAGACAAACAAATTCAGTCAGCTTGCTTATGATATGCTCGTATGTATCCTCCCCCCCGTCTTTCCCTTTTTCTTTAATAAAGCATTGTTCAAACTCTCAGAGATATCTACTTTATGTGTATTGTGAGACATCTATTTGATGTGTATTTACTTCTTGAGGATGTTGGTAATAATTCTCACTAAACATCTTTACCAGGATGGTTGCTCGATATGCACCTCCAATTTCCTACAACTTTCTCAATCTTATTCGTCTGGAAGGCGACCGCAAAACTGTCTTTGAAAAGGTCTGCCTTTTCTGTATCATTTCTTATTTCTCAGTATAGTTAAATGTGCATACATTTTGTTAACTATATCCTTTATTTGAAAGTGTGACAGTATCCTATTTTCATGTGCAGAGAATGGGGAATATTGATGATGCTGTCCCTTTCTTTGGGAAAGGATTCAATAAAATCTACCCGCTTATCATGGTTATATACACCATAGTGATTGCAAGCAATTTGTTTGATCGGGTCATTAATTATTTTGGAAACTGGAAGATATTCAGGTTTCAAAGTGATGCTGAAGATATGGATGGATTTGATCCATCAGGATTGATTATTTTGCAGAAAGGTGTGTAAACTGAGATCATGTCTCTTGTTTGTATTTGGTGTGTGTTTGGCATGTGTTTGGCATGTTTCTATCCTTTGCATTTTGCAGTTATAGGCATTATGGAATTCTGGATTCAATGTTCTTGAACCTGTGGGCTAATCACTTATGGGAGAGAAGAAATGAAAATCAAATGAAAACTGATTTATTTATTTCTCTCCTGGTTATCAACAACCACTATAGTTGCTTAAATCATATGAATTTTTTTTTCCATTTTTCTTTTTAGAACGGTCTTGGCTTGAACAAGGACACAAGGTTGGTGAACTCGTTATTCCATTAGCAAGGAATTTCAACAATGTAAGCTTGGATCTTGAGTCTAGCAGCAATAACAAGGTATGTATTAATTCCTAGTAATATAATAAGATTTTTCCTTTTATTTATCAAAAAAAAGATTTTGCCTTTTGTTCTTTTCATTTTTAACAAAGAATACCAGTCACAATTATACTGTGTATATATTTTTATTCAAAATGGTCAAGGTTTATATTTTTTCAATTTATGACATTAAGGACACTTTTGACTGGGGATATGGTTTATAATTGAGGCAACTGGAGAAAATGGGTTCATGTGGCCAACCCTACCTAATTGCTATTAAGGCTTGTATTTTTTGGCAATTAATTTCATAGTTGATTCTTTCGTTGACATACAAACTCAAACCAATGTTATAGAGACTGCTCTGGCAATTAAACCAAAGAAGTGTCTAGATTGACATCTCGTAGACAAATGAAAAACGTTATTTTACTCCACTGATGCATCATATAGGTCCCAAAATATATTAGCAATTTCTGATGTCATTAACTTCTTATAAAATTAATGACTAAGAAACCCATACTGGTTGGTCCAATTGGTTGATTGTGGTTCCTTTATTTATTTTTTTGGTTGAAATAATCTATTCTTTTATTTACCAAATCAAATTAGAGATGAGATAAACTTATTAAGTCACTTCTTGCCCATTTAATTTCTTCTTGGTTTTATTATTCCACAAATTATAACTCTCTCCGTTACTTGGAAATGGTGTTTGAAAAAGGTCAACGTTGAAATGAAAGCGACAACCAGTTTAATTGAGGATGGACAACGAGGTTACTCAAAGCCTCCACAAGGAGAGGCCCAACATCAGACCACAAGAGAATCCATTGGCAGAAAGTACACGGCCATAAGGACACAACCAAGCAAAGAACCGACCAACCTAAATGCCACTTCATCCGATGCAAGCAAGTCTCAGAATACAACCACTGGATCGTCTTCTGGTGTAGCCTCAACCTGGGAATCTATGAAGTCAGGTTTCCAAAATTTCAAGTCTAATATAGGGGCCAAGAAATTCCTTCCCTTGCGCCAGGTTCAAGATACGGATCACTCCCAAGGTTCCTCATCCGAATCCCTTGATGAAATATTCCAGAAATTAAAACGGCCAACTGTAGATCATAGAAGTTATGGCGCTGATGATTATGACGATGAACTTGGTGATCATGCAATGCCAGGGAGCACCAGGTGATCACATCTAACCAATGGTCTTGTGCAATTGGGGCAATTGTGCATTTTGTTTCATTGAATCATGAGAAATATATGCATTCTGCAGAGATGACACGACACAATGATGCTAACTGCTCATCAACTGCAGCAATGGATGAGGTTAGCAAACATAAAGAGTATACATATATTATTACTAGTATACAAGAAAATACAACCCATGTTTTTTGGTCCAATTTGTATGTAGTCGGGGAACACTGTAAACTTGTGACTGTCATGGAAAATCTGGATGTAATTGAATATAGTCATCGCAATTAATGTAATTTTTTTTTTCTCTCTCCTCATCAGGAAGGAGTTATCATAGAAATTCTTCTTCTTGGGTTTGTCAGAGACATGTATTATGTATTGCAGAATTCAAAATTTATTTTATTTTAAACCTAGTTTTTGGTTATTATCTGTGATATAAAATATTATGACTCTAAATTTAGAAATTGTAATTGAAGACAGGTTTTGCCTTGTCTAAACGCTGGTGGTACAAGGACAAGGAAACTTATTCCTCAAAAAAAATAATAAAAATAGGACAAGGAAACTCCTTTGGTGTTCATCTATGGACCGTTTGGGGAAAACATATGATATTTATTTATTTATTTATTTTTGAGTTTTGATATACAAACAACGTAGTTGTACAGAAAATTCAAATACAATGATGTGTCCATGTGTCAATTCATTTCAAATTAATTTTACTTTAAAATGGCTTGTAATTTTTAAAACATCACTACTACATCATTCTTGTAAAAAAATTTTGTTTATAAATCACTCTTCTATTTTTATATGTTGATTCATGGGGCAACGGTTGCCCAATTGGTAATCTTCCCTTTTACCCATGAGTTTTCGATGGATTTTGAATTTGTAAAAATGAAAAAGTGAATAAATTAGAAGGGTTTTATTGATTTTTATTTTTTATTTTTTTATATAACGATTGTACTTATTTTTCATAAAATTTTTAATATATATTTGAGAAGATTGGTGATTTTTTCTTGGATTGTAATTGTTTTTTGGACAAATTTATTTTTTATTTTATTGTTTGGTTGGAATGGCCATTTGAGATAGGTAACATTGTTTATTAATATAATGTTTTTCATGTTTAAAAAAAAAAAAAAAATTAAACACAATCACTTGATAAAAAATGTGGAATACCCAGACCCGGTCCAGTCCAGTCCAGCAGAGGGCCCATGGTCTGGGCCAGTTTACTCTAATGCGCTATATATACAGTATACGTATAGCTTCTTCCCGCCCAAATCTGTTACAATCTCTCTCTCTCTCTGTGAATTTGAAAATGGAGGAGGAAGAAGAAGGTCCAAAGACAGATATGGCGCGGTATCTGATACAGCACCACTCCGATCAGCTTCGTTCCATCATTCTCTCCCCTGATCCTCGTCTTCATTACCCTCTCTATCTCGAGTATTATTATACCCCAAAACCCTCCTCTCTCTCTTTCTCTCTCTCTCTCTCTCTATATATATATATTATTCTCTCTCTAAACTTACTCTCTCTTTCTCTTTCAGTTTTGCAGAGTTCATGGATTACCATCCACCGCTAGCTTACATCGTTTTCTCCCAACCCGTCGAGTACTTGCGCCTATTCGACAGTGCTGCTGTCTGGGTTCAGGTTCCTTCAATTTCTCTCTCCACATATGTATATATATATATAGATACGTTTGATTTATCAATGTATTGTTCTTGAATTGATTTAATTGCAATGTTTATGGGAATTAGAAAGTCATGTGTCAGAATTTTAAAGCTGGGGATAATGCCAGCGTGAAAATGTTTGTGCACGTTCGGATTAATGTTAGCGGTTCTCCTCTCGAGTGCCCCGGTTAGATTGTGTTCATACTTTTTCTATTTTAGGACATATTTTAGGTTATTGTCTGATTGTTTTCTGTGAATTTTTGGGCATGTTTAGAGACCTTTCCGAGCATTGGGCGCACACGAGTGAAGCATCGTGGGATTCTTCTCACTCTAAAAGGAACTGTAATTCGGTCTGGGGCAATCAAGATGTTTGAAGGGGAGAGGGACTTTGAATGCCGAAAATGCAAGAAAAGGTGGTGGTTGCTTGCAGTTTTGCTTCATTGTGCTTTAGTTTAAAACTATAAGCCAAATTATTGAGATAACTCTTCAAATGACAAATTTAAGATGGTAAAAAATTTCAATTCATTGGAATATTATCAACTAAATTTCTTTGTGGCTTCTGGTTTTGTTAAAACGTGTTTTTAAATTTACTAAATTTAGCATGATCTAAACTTCCATCATTGTAATGATGGTCGAAAATTGAATTTGATAATTAAGAGTACATCATTTGAAACACTAGAAATATGCTTCAACTCCAATTCTTGCATAATGTCACTTGCCTCTCAAAAAGATTAACTTCCGGAACTCATCTTTAGTGCTGACTGTTAATCTTGGTGATATTGCTCTTGCATCCTGAATACGTGTTGTTATTTGAGAATATATTTGCAAATCTACCATAAGTATGATGGTCTATGCTAGTTGAAGTTTCTCAAATGAGCATCTGTGAAGTTGACAATGCTTGGGTGCAGGACCCAAGTTCATCCTGAGCTGGAAACTAGAAATACACTACGACAGCCATTATCTTGTCGTCGTTCCCAGGTTTAATCTTTACACTTTTCATGAAACACATAATTTTTTTTGGGTATAATTATTTAATAATTTTGAAGATAACAAACACAAGCTAGATAGCAACAATTAAATTAAGCCATGTGTTTACAAATGATATAAATCACTTTTTAACTGTTTTAAGTTCCTTTAGGCTGCATATAATCTGTGATTCTGCAGCTCAATTTTTCAGAATGAATTTTGATGCTTCATGATGAAAAATTGAAAGTTCAAGGTACACTCAAATTTAAGGAGGTTAAGGCTTTGTTAATGTGGGACTTGAGCTTTCAATTGTAGTTTCTCTATTTAGACAAGTTTTAAATTTTTCTTTGTGCCTTTTCCTTCTAGTGTCTTTCAACTATGCATTTGTTAGCTATTTGTTTTATATGAAGTTCTGTCTTGATTAGCTATTCTTGGTGTTTAATGACTAAATTAATTGTCTCCCTAACAGGGTTCTAAAATTTGTGAAAGCATCAGTTTCCAGTTTGTGGAAGGCAGTACAATATGTCATGATTATCAGGAAATTAAAATCCAAGAAAGTACACAAGTATTGGGTGTTGGGGCAATCCCTCGTTCAATTCCTGTCATTTTGATGGATGATCTCGTTGACATTGTTAAGGCTGGAGGTACCACATTCTACAAAGCTCATATTTGATCTCCTAACGAGTCTTGGTGTTGCTCTTGTTTGTTTAGAGGTCTTACACATGTAGTTATCAGCTAAGAATTTGATATAGTACAAACCATAGTATATTAATCAGGAAGAAGAATAAGTAAACTGATGTTACTACATATAAAACACACAGCCCAAACAAGCTGTGCATGTTTAGTGTTGTTCAACCAGCCAGAGTACTAGGACTAATATTTCCAGTGTGGATTAAAAAAGGATAGAATTTTCTCACCAATCTCAATACCATTGTCTGTTCTTTTCCTAGAGCAAGAGGAGGAACAATACATGAAAATGGATAACGCTATATGTGAATGAAATCATGTCTTATAATATGTTTGTGGGGCCCTAAAATATATCTACATTAAACAGATTTCTCCTTGGCTTCCATGTCCATTATGTATCCTTAATCAAGTTTTGGAGAGTGAGATTAATACACAGAAGCAAACTGAAGAATTGAATACATCTCTTCACTCCCAACTCCCCTTCCAGACAAGTCTCTTGGGTCAGTAAAAGAGGAGTTGGTTGGTTCGAGGACTGACATGGAAACAATGGATTTACGACTAGGTGGGTGGCAACTCAAAAAAATGGATACAGTTGAGTCTTGTGGGTCAAGTGGGCATGGTCCAAGTTAACAAACATCTGAAAATTTTAAAGAGGGAGGAAAAATGATGAATGACCTAGGCAGAGAACATCAAGGGGAGTCCGAATGCAAGAACCATAGGAAACAATAGATGATATGATAGGCAGAAGAAAGGGTTGCCATGTAATACAAGATCCTTGGTCTACTCCTAGCAAGCAATAAGTTAATGCAACCCCAAGACAACAATTTTTCATGCAGTACCTATATATTGTTATGGTGCCTTGGATTGGAACAAGGTTTGTCGTTTAAAGGCATTCTCAGAAAAATAAGGAAAAACTTGCCATATATGCAAACTTCTATGCTAAAGAAAGAGATCTAGGCCTCGTTTGGAGACAAACTATTTTAGTAGCTTTTTGGCTTTTTACGAAAAAATGTGCAGAAAAATAGAGAGAGTGATGTGACAACTGATAGTGCCTTTTTGGCTAAAATATTTATCTCCAAACAAGGCCTTAATCTGTATATCAAGTGGGATGTGGTATAGTGTTAAATGTTAAGCATTTTGATTACTTGCATCATGCTCATGATATCTATATTCATTTGCCAAACTTTGTGCTGTTCAATTTTTTTTTTCTTTATTGGGGAAATAACCTTTTTGAGTTCTTTATTCAGATGATGTAATTGTTACTGGGGTTTTGACTGCAAAATGGTCCTCGGATTTGAAGGATGTGCGTTGTGACCTTGATCCTGTATTAATTGCTAATCATGTGAGGTAATCAAAATTGTTTCTCTAATATTAATTGAATATTTTAGTATTACACTTTAGGCAATTGTGGAAGCATTTAAACAGGGTAGTATAAGAGAGCTTCTGTTATTCTGCGTTTGATCATTTGGTGTTAAGATTGTAATGTTGAAATGTGAATATTAGATTTATTTTTCTCTCAATTATGGCTTAACTTTACAAGCCCCATCTAGTATTTTGCTTTTCTTTTTCTGAATTTGCAAATACCTCCACAAAAATCCTAGTTTGGAAATTTTTTTATTTTTTATTTGGCACGTCTGACTTCCAGAGATAGATGACTTATTTACTGTTTGATTTTTGTGATTTGTGGCTTATGCTTATAAGCTTCGTCGAACTACTCGAAGTAAGCCTCTAGATACTAGTATTGATGCAGATTAGAGTTCCTTAAATTTCCATGGCATGCTGTATTTTTACCATGATAATATCATCGTGTTGTCTTGATCATTGGCACTTCAAATAGATGTGTGTTAGATGCAAATATGTGAAGATATTTTTACTAAATAAATATATTTCCAAATTCTCAATCTAACCTGACTTTGTGATGAGGCATCAAGTTTGTGTCAATAAATTATTTCGGGGCAACACAAAAGACAAGTCAAATATTTTTTCAATGTTAGGAAATCGCAAAATAATTTTAAAGTGTATGGAAAATCTTGGAAATATAAAAGAAAAGAACCACTGATTTAGATGCATGAACAGGCTTAATAAATAATCAATTTAGTATGTTGGTTTATGCAGCAATTCACCATGGAAGAAAGATGTATGGGGAGTGACTTAAAGATGCCACCATGAAGAGAGAACTTTTGTATGTAATAAACCAAACCATGAAAGATGAAAAATGCTCCACTCATGTTAAACACGATATGCATGAGACTTTTCTCAATCGACACCCAGGCTGGTATTAAAAAAAAGACTGGTAAATAAGATAGCTGTATTGGTTTAGTTTTTCAGCAGGAGGTCACAAAGCAGGAGTTTAACGTTACCTGTGGTCAAGTAACTAATCAGAATCTTTTGGGCATAATAAACTCAATTTGAAGCCATTTATACTAGAATAGTCTTTCCTTGTGTATATTTCAGAAGGGGGAGAGTTTTCAAGGTTGTCCACAGTCTCCAGATCCCATTTGCATCCTGTTTTAACTATGTAATTGCTACATGTATATTTTACTGGCTCATTGTACTTTACTTTTAATATTAAATCTGATCATGAATTTTTCTTTCTGCTGTCTTTCTTTACATTTATATTCCAGAACTAAGGCACGTATATGGCACCCATAATTAACTACTGGAGTCTGAGCCTCTCAATTTTCTTGATAATGATGAATATTTGCTATTTTATTATTGATAATTTGATCCCTTTATTCATGTTTCATAATGATATGTGTTCTTGGTTCTGGCCAGAAGTAACTCAATTGCATTTTATTTCTTAATACTTTGCTTTAAAAGCTTGAAGCATACTTCGGTGCCTTCTCCCTATTGCAAGCTTACTTTGTGAAATGCAGTCATAGGTTCATAATTCTAATCAGGTTGAATACTTGAAATAAGTGATTTGTCCTTTCCCCAATGTTTTCTTTTAAATGAATTATTTTCATTTTTAGGAGAATCAATGAGTTGAAGACAGACATTGATATTCCTGATAACGTTATTAATCAATTCAAGAACTTCTGGTTGAATTTCAAAGATACACCTTTAAAAGGTAAACATATCTTATAAAATTCAAGTTCTGGTTATATATATACATATATCTATATTTGGATTCTATTTGCTTCTGCACCAAGCTGTTTGGGTTGCTGTTCTACTTCTATAGTTTTGCCTAACATTTCAACGTCACCACAGGGAGGAATGCCATTCTGCGAGGTATATGCCCACAAATTTTTGGACTCTTCACTGTAAAGCTTGCAGGTGTTTTATCATCACATTTTAATTTGTCCCTTTTCACTTAACTTCTAAGGTTGTCATTGCATTGTGTGCTTCAGTTTTGGACATAAAAATAACTATATTTAGTGATGATTTTCATTCAATCTAGTTGCATTAACACTTATTGGAGGTGTGCAACATGCTGATGTTTCTGGGACGAAAGTTCGAGGAGAGTCTCATTTGCTTCTGGTTGGTGATCCAGGTGACCTTTTTCTTTTCATATATAATGTAGTTGGCATTTTATAAGTAAATTCTTGTGTGCTTCCTGTGGCATAAATTTGAACAATTGAAAAGAAAAGAAATTGCAAATATAGTAGATAATTATTAACTTCACTGCCCCACCCATGGTCATTGCTTCCTTAAACTTATTTACACTTCTAGACTGACTAGAGTTTTCTTTGATTTTGTAAATTTTAATTCAGTATTAAGTTTTCACTTAATAAAATTTCTTAAACCTTTGGAAATTATTCTACTTTTGGCATAATTATAATTAAAACTGGAGTAAAAAATTAAATCCTCACTCCACCCTGTAATCAATCATGACATTTTGTTGATCTAGTCCATTCATGATTGACTAGACCTGGCATGGCACTGAGGATGCTGTTACAATTCTAAATACTAATCTTACACTACCATACATTTATACTAGTCTCATATCACAAATATATGTTTTTTTTGCTTCATGAGCTAGATTGAAAATTGTAGCCTGTAATTTTAATATGCATTCCTGTAGTTAGAACATAGAACCTGAAATAATTTTTTAATACCTCCTGGTTTTAGTATAATGATTACTTATTACAAGTACAATATGCTAGAGGAAGTAATACTGCTTAGTTATCTTGTGGAAACAGTACATATATATTTAAATCGGATGACTAACTTGAGCAAAAGGCTATTTTCTGTTCACAGACATTTCACAGACATCTAGATGAAAACAAGTAACCTAATCTTTGTGCACTATGCCAAAGGTTAGGTGTGTACCCAATCTTTCCTCTCTTAGACATAGATTAATGTGTACTAATTAGGCGTTATTTTTTTTAGTGTTGGTCTTGAATAATACCAATCTAAAATTTTTATTTCATAATTTGTTTCAACTGCTAAAATGGTACAAAAATTGATGCATTAAAGTTTTTCTGTAATTCTATAACTCTACAAGGTACTGGAAAGTCTCAGTTCTTGAAGTTTGCAGCTAAATTGAGCAATAGATCAGTTATTACTACTGGTTTGGGAAGCACTAGTGCTGGATTGACAGTTACTGCTGTCAAGGATGGAGGTAACCTTGTTGACCTTCTGGCCTAATAGTTATGTTTGAACTTGGGTCAAGTTTGCAACATATTTGTTGTTTTATTTGTCTCTTTATTTGCTTTCTTTGTTTTCTTTCATCAGATAATGTGCTTCATAGTTTTATTTCAGAAGAAGTTATGTAGCTGTTTAGTGAGGCAACTGAAAATTTGTACTCCCTAATTCAGAATGTGTTTCTCCCTTTGATTGATCCCATGAAGGGAACTTGACATGAAAGGAGTTTTCATTAAGATTTTCAGTGGTCAGTGTAAGATTTAGTCACTTGTTTGGTGCTGGAATACATTCTTTTTCTTGACTGAGCTATGGCAAATGGTTTGCAACTTGCATTGTTGTGGGAATAAGCCAGGAATGACTACTGGTGGGGTGTAAAATTGTCATAATTATCATCCATCTCCCTCCCTCTTCTGTGTGTGTGTGTTTGGTGAAACCTGTTGTTGTGGTTGGATGACTTTGGAAAGTGAGAACATGTCTCCCCCGTATCA
Source organism: Camellia sinensis (assembly GCF_004153795.1). NCBI lineage: Eukaryota > Viridiplantae > Streptophyta > Magnoliopsida > Ericales > Theaceae > Camellia > Camellia sinensis. The sequence continues at coordinate 865,355 of NW_021025877.1, forward strand.
AACTACATAGGATATTCCACTAAACTACAGTTCTCTTGTTATACATCTTTTTGGCATCACATGAGAAAGTCTATTTGTTTGAGAATTTTCTTTTTGAAATCCCTGGAAAGTTTTTCCTTGGACCTGCCTTTCACTAAAAGATAACATATATGGAAACTTCAGTTCAACAAAATACTGAATGTATTTACTTATAGAACAAGAAAAAGAAAATACTAAATGCATTGATTGAACTTTCAGGGGAATGGATGTTGGAAGCTGGGGCCCTTGTATTAGCTGATGGTGGTCTTTGTTGCATAGATGAATTTGACAGGTATTCCTAATACCTTTGAATGGCTGCATTAAAATTTTGTTTGCTGTAATCAACATTCAAAGGTGTTGGAAAGATTGATATGCATTGTTGGCTCCCTTTCCTAGGCTTTTGGGACTAGTGGTAACATGGTGGCAGAGCTCAGGTTAAGTGAGGTCTTGGATTCAAGTCTCTCCATTTGCATTTGTTTTTCCGTTTGCATTATATTTTTTCACTTGTTTGGATGTTTGGTGTTGGAAAGCTTGATATGCATTGTAGGGCTCTTTTCCTGACATCTTAAGATTTTGGGACTCATGGCGCTCTAACAAAAATAAGAAACCAACTTATCTTTTGTGTTTTCATCCATTGGTAAGATGTACTCCACCTAAGAATGTTCTGACATCCCTATTTTATACAAACTCAGAGATGATAAGTGCTGGAAATTTGTGTTAATAATAAGATAGTGGCATGGATATAATATGATAGTGGTGTTGTTGGTGGTAGATAGTGGCATGTATAGAATATGTGATAGTGGTGTTGGTGGTAGATAGTGGCATGTATATAATATGTTAGTGGTAGATAGTGGTAATATATAATATGTAAGTGGCATATAATGGGTTATAATGATGTTTGTAATATCTCCTATATAAGGAGTGTCATTTGGTCTTGTAAGATAAGAAGTTTTGAATATAACAAAAATATATTCCTTCTTCCTCATATTTTCGGAGTTCTTCTTCCTCATATTTTCTAAGTTGGATCTTAAGATATTTGAAAGGAACTCCAGGGAGAGGCTTACTGTTCAAGAAACATGGGCATCTTCAAGTTGAAGTATACACAGATGCAGATTGGGCAGGAAGTGTTACAGACAGGAGATCAACATCCGGATACTGCTCCTTTGTAGGTGGGAACCTAGTTACATGGCGGAGTAAAAAACAGAATGTGGTAGCTAGAAGTAGTGCAGAAGCAGAGTTCAGAGCTGTTGCCCATGGAATCTGTGAAGTAATGTGGATTAAAAGAATTCTTGAAGAATTAAAGCTTTCTCACCCGACACCTATGAAGGTCTATTGTGACAACAAAGCAGCTATATCTATAGCTCATAATCCAGTTCTACATGATCGCACAAAACATATAATAAGACTACTTGTGCTATAAAATTAATGATCCCATAGTATCTAACAGTTTTGAGAAGAACTAACATGGTTTCATTGTGAAAATTCTGTGATGTTTTAAATACGAATAAATATATTCATGACTTGATTTATTCAGTTATAGCCCCCAAATTTCAATTCCCCATCATGGGCTTAAAATCATATCTGAATACATTAGTTGGACAAAAGTAGATAGTATATCATGCTTCCCATTTAAAATAGGAAACTTAATAATACCATTAACTCATGAGAAACCTCAGCACTATCAATTGTCCTTGGCTCAACAAAGCATCTTTTATTTTTATTTTTGCTTAAAGCAGGCCTAGATTTTTATATTTCTTTTGAACTAAAGTACAGTGTACCTTTTGCTTGGGGAAATTGAGATTAATTGCTAAATGAGGTAGTATCTGTCATTCTGTTTAACAAGAAATGCTAATGCAATGTATGAAACATAGAAGGTAGTCTTCCACATGCAGGCATGCTTGGCTAAGCAAAAACTGTCTTAAGAAACATTCATTTGAGTAAGCATTCAATTAGTCAGATATTGGATACCTATTATGGTATCCTTATTAATAAAAAAAAGGACATGTTATGTTATCTAGTACTGAACTCAAATAACTCTTTGTTGGCAGCATGAGGGAACATGACAGGGCAACGATACATGAAGCAATGGAGCAGCAGACTATAAGCATTGCCAAGGTAGGTTATTTTATTACATTTTAATTAATTGGAAAAATTCCATTAAATTTGTAAATACTCTTAAACACAAGTACTTGTTTCTTTCTGTATTTAAGCTAAAATTTCTATTGCTCTTCACATTAAAGAACAGTGTCCCAAGGAAATACCAAATTTCACGTGCATGCCAATTCAAATTCACACTTGGTACGATATTGATCAAAATTGCACTAGTACAAAATGTGGTATGTACTTTTAGGTTTTTCCTTATGGTTGATCTATGAAGCATGAGTATTTCGAAAAACATGCCGTATCCGTACCAGGTACTTACCGGCGTATGATACCTCGTATGGTACTGCTGCATACGTACGGGATACATGAAACACGTATCTAAATTTTTTCTTTTTAATTTTTGACATACCCAGACATACCTAGTATATACCCAAGCCGTACCTTACCTCAGTTGAAATAATATTTTCTTCTACTTCTTTTTTATATTTTGTTTTACGCTTAGTATGATTTTAAAATTAAACTATGGTTTTGTAAGTTATTTAATATATTGACATTTAATTTTGATTTATACCTTTACTTTTGGCATTAAATGTTAATTGTATGTTGGACCTTAACAAATTAAACTATTTAATTAAGCTTTGCATTAGCTAAATTAAAAATAGATTTTTTTTACAACTGTACCAAGCCGTACCCGTACCTAATTTTTTTTGAATTTTACCGTATCGACGTACCTGTATTGTACCAGTACTCGTACCCGTACCCGTGCTTCACAGTGGTTGATCCATATTGGTTGTTTTGAAAATCCACTTGATTGTGTGAATTAAGTTTCATTCACGTCTAACATCAATAAGCATGTGATTATAGGACAAGTTGTGGAGTTAGTATACTGTTAGTTATCTTTTAAGTTTTGATTTTTGAATTGAGCTTTTTGTACTTGTGGAAACATGACTCCTGGATATCATTTGCTTTTTTCAGGCTGGTCTTGTGACAACTCTCAGTACTAGGACAATTGTCTTTGGTGCAACGAATCCCAAGGGACAGTATGATCCCAATCAACGTATCTTTTTGTCATTTTGTCTTTCATATTTTGAATTTACCCCCACAAATTACTCAACTATAAATTACCCCCACAGTATGATCCCAAGGGACACTATATCGGTTATTGCTCACCTATAAAATGTCCAGTCACTTAGTCAGTAGTCACCATCGTCGTCCAATTTTTAAATGGACATAAATGTGAACAGTAAGCAAACTTGGTGCATTCATATCCCTTAGTGTCGGTCTTTTAGTTGATTATTCTTGTTTGTCTTTTTACTCATACTTAACACAAGCTAGCTCTGTCTGTCAACACGGCTCTCTCTGGGCCCTTGCTAAGCAGATTTGATATAGTCCTAGTCCTGCTGGATACAAAGAACCCAGAGTGGGATGCAGTGGTTTCTTCTCACATACTTGGTGTGGTAATGGCTGTAAGATTAATGTTGAATGACTCTAATTATGCATTTGAATAAATCCAAGTAAGGTTTGTATTTTGATATAATCATCAGGCTGAACCAGAAAAAGGCAAGCATGATGAAGATTTAGCAAATATTTGGCCACTTCCATTGCTTAGAAGGTGAACTTTTTAAAAGCATATGCACCTTTAAGGATTTGGTTTAATGAATAAACAATGTGATATTTTGTTACTACATATATACATTCTTCATACTCTTATGTCATGTTTGGTTCATTGGAATAGAATGGAATGGATTAGATTGTCGATTCTCACGTTTGGTTGACTTAAAAAATAAGAGAAAATAGAAAATGGAATCATCATTGACCTTCATTCTAGTGAACCAAGCACTACCTTAGTGCCAACAATGCCTGCTTCAACCTGGAACCATGTTGATGCCAGTCTTACTTGGTATCAATATTAAATCTCAGGGTTGCTCCCAATAAACACCTACTTAGGAGAAGATATGTCTTTGTGGCATTCATGTTGGTATCGGTATTAAACCTAATGAAAGTTATTTTCATTTTCACTTACGTTCCGAATACATTTGATTCGATAGGGCTAGAATAAGTATGCTTGTTTGTGTGATTGTCATTTAACTTGGTGAAAATAAAATATCTAACATGCAAGTGATGAATAAACCTCAATGCGAAGGATGATTAAATGTCTACATGATTTTTTATTTCATATTGAGTGGCTTTGCTCATATAACTCTCTTCTTTAATTTCATAACTACTATGCAACTCTCAACTTACTTTTGCAGGTATATCCACTTTGTTAAACGAAATTTCAAACCAATCCTCACCAAGGAGGCTGAAAAGGTCATTTCGAGCTATTATCAATTACAAAGAAGATTTGCGACGCAAAATGCAGGTTTTAGTGAGACAACAATCTTTTTTCTGATTCCTAAACACTTTCAATTTGGTTGCTGAAGTCGTGCCTTGTACTGCAGCAAGGACAACTGTGCGTATGCTGGAAAGTTTGATACGACTAGCTCAAGGTACATTTTCTTCCATTTTTAGCATCCATCCAGGATTGACTTCCTGCTTTCACTCCCCGAATGATTATATGACTTGCTGACGCAGCACATGCAAGATTAATGTTCAGAAATGAGGTCACAAGATTAGATGCCATCACTGCCATTTTATGCATCGAATCATCAATGACTGCGTCAGCAATTGTGGACAGCGTTGGGAATGCCCTGCACTCAAATTTCACTGACAACCCTGACCAAGAATGTATCCTTGCCACAATTTTGCATGTACAAACACATATGTCAACACACATGCATTTGAAAAAGAGAAGGCATGTACACATACATTACATGTATATATGAGAAATTATGTAATGGATTGAGAGTGATCAATAATTATATTCATAATGTTAATGTATTTACCTGGCTAAGTATTCCATATATATATCATCTTGTTTTCCCTGAAAATGTGACTACTTGACTATGTGTTTCGTAGATATTAAACAGGAAAAGCTGATCCTTGGAATGCTGAGCCCTATCGATGAATTCTCCAACATAAACAATGTAGCAGGATCAACCAGTGAATGATATTAAACAGAAAGCAAAGGTGTGATGTCTGAAAGTTGATTGCTTGAAGAGGTAATATGTTAGTAGCTTGAGATCTTTTGTGATTGTTAATGTTAATTGGATGGATGGTTATAGGCAATGTATGAAGAAGTTTATGACAAACTCACATGTGGTTGATCCATGTTACATCTAGTGATTTTTTAAGGATGTATGGCCTGCAGCCCATGGCCCATGGCCCTGGCCCAGGTCCAGTCTCGACCTCATATCCCGGGTAAGGCTAGATATATGGGTTTTCAATTAGAAAAAGACCCAACCCGACACACCCAGGCATTAAGTTGATCTGGCCCCTAGGGTTGGGCTGGGTCTGGGTACTTAGAAAATGGGCTGGCCCTGCCTGATAGAAATACTGTTTACAGTAGAGAAATCAAATCCATAGCTTTCACAATGTGGAGCTTTGTGAAAGGATCAAACAATTGCGATATATGAATGCATTGAATGTAATTTCTTGAAAATGTTTTGGATTTTCAAAATGATATTTGAAGGATTATTTCATCACTGATACAGTTTTAAATGCTCTGATTGTTAGTTAAACAAAGAATCGTCTTTCAAATAGATTAGGATGAAATTAATGCTTTTATCTTTATTTATTTATTGTAGTTTTCCTAAAATGCCCATAGATTGTAAATTAGAAGCTCAAAATGTTCTATAACCAACGCTAATTTTCTCATAAAAGTGAACCAAAATAAAATTCTAATAAAAGTTGGATAATAAAAAAATAGGGCAAAATGTACTTATCCTTTGTGATTACCAATGAAAAGTGATCAACGCACTTTCAATAAGGAGTAAAAAGTCAAATTTTAAAGCGAAAGACTAAAATATCATTTTTTCCCCATCTTTTTCCATTCAAAACTTTAATTAAAGCTAATTATAAACATTATTATAAATATAATTACACTTATAATTAAAAATCAAGTTAATCATACACATAATTATATATAAATTAAGGGCAAATTACATATACACCCCTCGAGGTTTGGCTAAATTACAAATACCCTCCTGAGGTTTGAGAAATTACAAATTCCCCCCTGAATGCTATATTTGCATAAGAAATTAGGGGGTAATTTGTTATGAAATATAAACCTCAGGGGGTAAATTGTTATGAAAATACAAACCTCAGGGGGCGGGATGTAATTTCCGAAACCTCAGGGGGGTATCTGTAATTTAACCAAACCTCGAGGGGTGTATATGTAATTTGCCCTATAATTAATATTTTTCGTTAATTATACACATTATAAAATTAAATTACAAATTAGTTTAGTGTTTGACTTAAATTTAAGTATGATTGAAGTAATGTGATTAAGTTTGAAATTATTTGAAAAATTAGTAAAAGAAGAAAGTTTGAAAAATTATGTTTGTCATTAACAGTATTAATATTGGATTTTAGCTAAAATTACAAAAGAGTTCTTTATCTATAATTAAAGTACAGTAGGCAAAGTGTAAAAAGCACAAACCAATGGCTCGTTTGGTTTAGTTTTTAAAATGAATTTTAAGTTTTGGGTTATTTTAAAATGAGTCGTTAAAAAAAAGTAAAAGTTAAAGATTTGTTTGATTATGAGTTTTGAAAATATTTTTTAAATGATTTATATTTTTAAATTTTTTTTTTTAGTTGAATAAATAGGTGTAGGAGAAAATTGGATTGATTGATGTATTGAATGTGAGAGAATGAGAAAAGAGAGAGGAGTGAGAAAAAGTAATTGATTGATTTATTAATAATAATAATAATAATAAAGAATGTTAGAGGAAATTGAGTTTTGAATTGTATTCTAAAAATTAACTAACCTAACAAATTTTTCAATTTTTTTCATCCAAATCATGTTTTAAAAATTGAACCAAACACTGCCTAAGATTTTGTTTATTTAGAAAGAAACGCGCGATAGAAAGTGAAATGATAGAAAGGAAAAAGAAATAAAAATTAATTTTGTTACATGCATTTAAATAGATGAAAAATTTTGCAAAAAAATAATAGGAAAACATGTAATCACTATATAACTGGAGTTGTGGAGAGAAGCATATAGGTAAAGCATGAAACAAAACAAGCATTGTCATGTTTTATGCAAAAAAATAAATTTTCTTGTATATTTTGTAAGAAATCATAAGCCTAATTAACAAATTAATTTGAGTTGTACTAAAATTTTTTCATTACTTTATAGGACTCTTGTTACCCAAAAGTTTTTCAAAAAATAAACAAAAAATAAACAAAAACTAGTTTATAAAATTTTTGTAAATATAAACTGAAAACGTAAACGTTACCAAACACAAGTGTTTGACTTAATTTTAAGTATGATTGAAGTAATGTGATTAAGTTTGAAATTATTTGAAAAATTAGTAAAAGAAGAGAGTTTGAAAAATTATGTTTGCCATTAACAGTATTAATATTGGATTTTAGCTAAAATTACAAAAGAGTTCTTTATCTATAATTAAAGTACAGTAGGCAAAGTGTAAAAAGCACAAACCAATGGCTCGTTTGGTTTAGTTTTTTAAATGAATTTTAAGTTTTGGGTTATTTTAAAATGAGTCGTTAAAAAAAGTAAAAGTTAAAGATTTGTTTGATTATGAGTTTTGAAAATATTTTTTAAATGATTTATATTTTTAAATTTTTTTTTTAGTTGAATAAATAGGTGTAGGAGAAAATTGGATTGATTGATGTATTGAATGTGAGAGAATGAGAAAAGAGAGAGGAGTGAGAAAAAGTAATTGATTGATTTATTAATAATAATAATAATAATAAAAATAAAGAATGTTAGAGGAAATTGAGTTTTGAATTGTATTCTAAAAATTAACTAACCCAACAAATTTTTCAATTTTTTTCATCCAAATCATGTTTTAAAAATTGAACCAAACACCTAAGATTTTGTTTATTTAGAAAGAAACGCGCGATAGAAAGTGAAATGATAGAAAGGAAAAAGAAATAAAAATTAATTTTGTTGCATGCATTTAAATAGATGAAAAATTTTGCAAAAAAATAATAGGAAAACATGTAATCACTATATAACTGGAGTTGTGGAGAGAAGCATAGGTAAAGCATGAAACAAAACAAGCATTGTCATGTTTTATGCAAAAAAATAAATTTTCTTGTATATTTTGTAAGAAATCATAAGCCTAATTAACAAATTAATTTGAGTTGTACTAAAATTTTTTCATTACTTTATAGGACTCTTGTTACCCAAAAGCAACCTAAGAGGGGGGTGAATTAGGTTTTTATAAATTAAAATTAATAATATCCCAATAAAATTAGCTACTAGTACAACAAATTATTAACAAGGACAATGATAAACTTAGCAATAAATGATCAAACAAAATAACAATGAAGTATAACTAACATACATGGTAAATCAAATGATTAGCACGTGAATATTAGATAGATATAGCAGTAGTAGGAAAGTAAAGAGATTAGAGAAGATGAGACAAACAGATTTATAGTGGTTCGACTTCAACTAAGCTTACATCCACTCCTCAAGTTTCACTTGAGATTTTCCACTATCTTCTAGCTTCACAGGGGTGCTAGCAACCTCTTTACAAATGGAGCAATCCTCCACGGATTTTGCACAGACTTCATAAGCCCAAACCTTTGCAAATCTTAAGTGATTCACAATCACTATCAAGATTTCAAGAACACAGTGTTTGCAACACTTTTACAAGATGAAATGGTATTTTAGCTTTCAAAGAAAGCTTACAATAAATATCTCTCAAAGATAGATATATAAAATGAAGCTTTGATTTTTCTGTAAATCTCATACAGAAAAGATGGACTTAAAGTTATAAGGCTCAGCGTATAATTTCTGAGAGAGAATGTAAACAAAAATTGAAGAACACTCCTCAAAATTTTTTCAGAGAATAAATGTGAGTAATGATAGATTAAAGAATATTTTTTGGTTTTTTGTTCTTGTTTACATTAGAGGCTTTAGTATATATAATCAAAATTATAGCTGTTTATAGTCGTTATATTCATTTGAATTTATAGCCGTTGTAGTCATTTGAATTTATAGTCGTTGTACTTCCATCATTACCAATTTGAATATTTTCCACTCCATCATTATAAATTTGAATATCTTCCACTTGAACGTTTTGAACCTTTTGGCCTTTTGAACTTTTATAGCCGTTTATAGCCGTTGTACTTCCATCATTACAAATTTGAATATCTTCCACTTGAACCTTTTGAATCTTTTGGCCTGCTGCTGTGCTAGGCTGTTTGAACCTTTGTTTTGGGCTGTTTGAACTCCTAATTTAATCAAATATTAAATACATTCTAGCAACATTTAGGATATATGTTTAGGTGAGAAATAATGGGACAAAATAAATTTTGATTCTATTTTTCTCTTTCAAATAAATCATCAAAATAAATTTTGATTAAAATATAATTAAATAAATCATAAAAATAAATAAGTCTAACAATATAATTAAATAAATCATCAAAATAAATAAGTTTACACAATACAGCTTTTTTGATGATGGCACACAATGATGTTTTGATTTGATTTGAAAGTAAGAAAAGTTCTCCCTCAAGTCATGCTCCCTAAATTCATTTCTAAATAATTAGATTAGCACATGTGTAATAAATAAGTTTTAATTAGAGACATGATATGAGACTAAGATAACATCATATTAGTTTGAAAATAATACCATAATACATAACATCATATAATTTCTCCCCCTGTGACATTATCAAAAATAAATCATGGGTCAGAATTTAGAGGAGGAGGAGGAAAATGATAAGGATAAATGATATCAAAAAAATAGATAATCAAAACATATATATACATATATGCATACACATACAACTCTCCCGCGTCTCTCTCTTTTTTCGCAAAGCGCAGTTGCTACGCGGTCTGGCTTTTGCGTCATTGGCCGACAAAAGCAGCTCTCTTTGATTGCCGCTCGTCTCGGCTATCTCTCCCTCATTGTCTTCTTCTCTTTTGCCTTCTTCTTAATCACACACTCTTCTATTTTCTTCTTCACCATTCTCTTCTATCTCTTCTTCACCACTCTCTTCTGTTTCTTCTTCCTCATTGAGAGACAAAGAAACTGAACGGAGGAGGCCAAACCTCAGTCTATTCGCTTCTATTTCTCTGCAACTCATTTCTTTGACACCTCTCACCTTTAATCCATGGCTTCTTCATCCTATCCCCTCACTCTGTTTCTGGACCTAAACGATCCCATAAGCTCTGCTGGACCGAGCGCCCCTACTCCTTCTCTTCTTGTCATTCCTCTGTCTAACCTTTCTATGGCGTCGATTGAGCAAATCACGGCAGCTCAATCAGACATTGAAGCCAATCATTTCATACTGACGTCCTGTATGGAGACGGTGACTACAGTCACAAAATTGGCTCACTGATTGCAGAACAGGACGAATGAGCTCCATCAGGTCCACGCCCAACTCTTTCTGCTTTAGCGCATGTACAAGGATGCGCGAGCAGAAATAAACGCACTGAAGGCCGAAAATAAAGAGTTTAAATGGAAGACCACCTCCATGGCCCGATTTGGAGCAACGTCATTCTTGGCCTTTGATAGTCAGCGGGGAGTCGTTGCTCTCGACGAAAGCACGGGGGCAGGGGCGTCAAGGGTCGCCCAAGGTGATAAAAAGAAGAAGAAAACGATGGAAGAGGTGAGTAAGTAAAATCGACGTATGGCCGGAAAAAAAATGAAGGATTTTTTTTTTAATATGTTTATTTGGATCGGCGTGTGGCCGTAAAAAAAATGAAGGGTGTTTTTTTTTTTAGTTTTTTTATGTAAATATTTGTATTTTGATTTGTTGTTGTGTTTATATTTAAGTACTGAAAAATGAAATTAAAAAGCAGAGAAAAAAACAAGAAAATTAAGCCCAAACAAAAAATAATAATAAGAGACCAAATTGTTAATGAGTATATGAGAAGTATTTGAGCATGATCTAATTCTCAATTTCTTAGCAACAGCATACTAATCTCAAGACTATAATAGACATAACAGTGCATAGATCAAACAAGGTTGCCAAGCAAGAGCATAAATATGAAGCTAAAGTTCAAGTCACTCTTCCTTGAGGAAAATGATCTTCCTCTTACATTATCGACAACTAATCAGCTCAAAGGTCATGTTGTAAGAATTAAAATACCAAAAGCATAGAGATACTAAAATAATCAGAGATACTAAAACAATCAAGTCTCTTTTTCTCCCCCAATGACATTTTCAACAAAATCAAGCACAATTAGGGAGTATGGTACATCATATAGGATGAAAGAATGTAAGCCTTATTATAGCACAAATAATCATTCATATCAAGGTAGCTCTATGATACCAAAAAAATGATAGCACATAATAATCATACAATTGAAGCTCATATCATTTGACAATAATGGGCAACAAAAATAGTAACATGTGAAGGTACAAGCCCATAAGTTTGATATCAAAAACAGAATAGAAACTGAGGAGATTTTAAAAAATAATCAAGTTTAAATTCTTCCCCTTGTTTCATTTGGCAAAATCAATAGCAGATATGATAAATGAAAGCTCATAACTGAAATGTTCTCGCCAATAATATCAAATAGGATGCCAAAATGATACCAACATGCAATCTCCCAAGAATAATAATATGCAATATAGAAGATTTAACAATCATAACTCAAACATTATGTAGAATACCAAATATTGTTCATAATAGGTTAAACTCAATTTAATCTCATGGAGCTAATGTAAATCTAAAACAATGAAGCATATTCAAGGTATAACAATCCATATGCCAAGAAAAATCATGAATTTCAATATGTATCACACATTTAAGCATAGACATGATTATTAGGTAAGAGCATCATCAAAGAGTATACATTGCAAATCATATGAAGCATAATCAAACTTTTTCATATCAAAGTAATAACAGTATTAGCTCAAGAGATATAAGATAGAATTTTTACCTCAAAAGCTTAAGAGAGTATATGAGGCATACCTTAGGCTCAAGAGATGGAAACTTTTCAATCTTTAATTTTCTTTCATGAGGAGTTCATCTCAAAAGGGTTTAACAAGTATGTTAGTAAAATGATTTCTCCCCCTAAGTTAGTGCTACCCTTTTCTATTTTGTGTAAATATAGCATTCATAGAACAATCACTATTACTCAATAAAAATACCACACAAATCACTTCTTATCACAAACTAAAAAAGTGAAAAATAATTCAATTATCAAACAAGAGTTTGGAATGCAATTTTTCAGAATTTTCAAGTTGTAACGCAAAGCATAACATGCATAAGAAAATAGTTTTATGCCCTTTGTTTTATTAAGAAATGATGCAACAATCTCATTTAATCACATAACATTATCAAGAGGCATTTCATTAATTCAATCCACATGCTCAAGTGTGATAAAATATTTTACTCAATATGGAACACAACATGAATGTTATAAACAATTAATTCAACAATTTATCAATCAAAGGCATTTCATGAGATGTATGCCAATATAATCCATATTCAAAAGATATTCAATAGGATAGATGCAATGTCTCTACAAACGTATGATACTTCTTTTCATTTACACATTGTTGATGGATCATAATCAAGAAATTTCACAACTCATTCAAATATTCCAATGTAAAGCATATAAGTATGAAATTTTCATATTGAGCATATTCTTGAGATCACAAATGTAGAATTCAAAATATAGATAGTATACATCCCAAAACCATGCTATGACATCAAAATTGATTTTACAAAGATATGACTCAAAAATGAATTAACATATTAGTATGAAGTCATATATAAGATGTGAAAAGTATGCTCACAAATTTTTTTTTATCACTTCTTATCTCTTTTTCATAGCAATGGATGACATGATATAAAATGTTAATGAATGTATGAATCATTCATATTCTAATAGGCATTCATCAAAATAATATAATTCTCATTTTTGAGTTCAATGAATGTTTGAAAGAAACTAGCAAAACTTGACTTAGCAAACTTAGTACAATTAGGTTACGTGGAAGTAATGATTATACATAACTTATTGTACACAAATCACACCTTAAAGAATATAGAACTTTAAGCTTAAAGGTGTGTTAGGAGTTATACCTTCATTTACCTCTTTGGAATCTTCACCTATACATTACCTCTATTGTTCATCTTGGTGATTTTCATTTCATCATTCTTCTTCTGGTAGGAGCTGATTTTGCTCTTTAAATTGAACACTCTTGTTGTGCATTTCCTCTCTAAGTCCTTGGTGTTCTTTGAGATTTCACCTACAAAATATCTTGATTTCTTTCTTGGTACCCATACTTTCTTGGGTCCATGGGGATTAGTCTCAAGAACATTTAATCTCATAAAAGGTTTAGGAGGATCAAAACTAATGCCTACTTTGTCAAAAACATATCTTTTATTTTCAAGAAGCTTGTTGAGGTTTTCTTTTCCTTTTACAAAATTTTCAAGAGTTTTGTTTAAATCCTCAACATTGTTTTTTAAAATGTTTTTCTCATTGGCAATAGACGTAAAGTCATTTTTCAAAGTAGCATTTTTCATTTTTAAAACACCTACATCATTTGAAAGAGAAGTAACTAATTTCTTTAATTTAGAATTCTTAACACAAATGTTTCTAAATATGTCATGTAATTCATTGAAAGCACTTTCAAGTTCTACATAATTAGAAATTACCTCGTCTTGAGTGAATTCTTCTTCTTCAAGAGCCATGAGACACAGGTTGGCTACTCTATCATTTTCTCCCAAAATGGCTTCCTTTATGCTGCCATCCATCATTGAAAGTTCATAAGTCATGAGTAAGCCTAGGAGTTCTTCAATGCCTAATTTTGTTAAGTCTTTTGCTTCTTAGATAGTTATAACCTTAGCTTCCCATTCATTTGGCAAAGACCTAAGTATTTTTCTTACAAGCTCATCATTAGTATAAGATTTACCAAGAGATTTTAGAGTATTAATAATATTGGCAAATTTATAAAATATCTCACAAATAGATTCAAATGATTCCATAATAAAGAGTTCATAGTCATGAATAAGCATGTCAATTTGAGACTCTTTTATTTGGCTAGTATCTTCATTGGTGATTTCAAGTTTATTCTAAATCTCTTTAGCAGTAATACACCCAGAAATTCTATTGTACTCATTTGCATCTAGTCCACACACAAGAATAAGCTTGGCTTTAGTATTAGCTTGAAGGAGTTTATAATCACGCTCATCAAAGTCATTGTAACAATTCACATTTCATGTCCCAGTTATGTTGCTTGCATTATATGTTTTGCCGTGTTAAGCTGCTGTCACAGCCCATATTTATGCCTTAGTCATGTTCATGAGCATTGGTATGATTATGACTCATTGAGCTTGCATTTGTATGTTTATGACTTGTTTTGCCTAAGTAAGATCCATGCCTTGTTTTGACGTCAATGTGATTTGCTTAAGTGTTGTGTACATGCTTTGTTCCTTCCTTGGTACCCCAAGCCTAAGTTATGTTTAACTGAAGTCATGCCAAGCCTAGGTTATGTTACGCCTAGATCATTCCAAGCCGAGGTCATCTTCAGTCTGAAAGTATCTTAGAACCCTTTTGTTTGACCTCCACCTTCGCCCTGACATGTTGGCCGAGATGTCATTATCTAGGCCGAGGTGTAAAACACCAAGGTCGAGATGTGTATTATCTAGGCCGAGATGTTACCTTTGCACCTGAGTGACCTTGTCCTGGAGTGGTATTACCTAGACCGAGGTGTGGCACATCTAGGCCAAGGTGTGGCACAACTTAGTCAAGAGTTGTCCTTCCTAGCCGAGGTCATTGTCACATTAGTTGCCGAAGCCCTGTCCTTAGCCGATGTCACCACTTGCCAGAGTGCCATACCGAGTAGCTTGTTAGATACGCTTTGTTATAGTCTTGTCTTGTCAATCTATCACTTTTTGAGGAGAACTAACCAGCCGTTGCCACGTGTCCGAGCTGAGAACTAAGTCAGCCGATAGAGAGAGAGAACCCATCATTTTGTTGTATACTTGTTTTGAAGAAGAGAGAGAAGCACTAGGAGAGGAAGAAGAGTTCTTGAGAGAGAGTAGATTTCTAAGCTTGATTCCTTGAGATCGAATCGTTAGATCCGTGTTCTAAGGTTAGATTCTTAATCTACTCTTGTCGTTCTTTATGTTTATGTTATTGCATTGCATGATTGAATATGATTGGTAAGCTATGCATTGTTTTGAAGTTCGGTTTTAGAAAGAGGAGATAGTATTCATGTGTTCTTCAAGAAAAGTTATGTTTTGATCCGAAAGTTCATGCCAAGATCCATGTTTTTGTGTTTGTTTTCACATGATTTTCAAGTATGGGTACCCAGGTCCATGTTTTCAAACTCATAGCATGAAATCCCAGGTTTTGTAAAAAAAGGAGTTATGATTTTAGCATTCATGTTCTTTATAATCTTCATGCTCATGTTCTTCATGTTCTTCACGGGTGGAAACCCAGATCTCTAGACCTCATTTCCCGAGGTGTAGTCGCCGAGATCACTCTTACCTAGACTTCACACTTAGGCCAAGCATCGTATCTCACCTTGGTCTACCTTGCATGATCACTTACACCTTTAGTTTGTCCTATGCGCACCTCGGCATGCAGCCGCATGCCGAAGCCTAGGTAGCCACACCTCGGCCAGAAGGTGTGGGACCTTGGCAAAGACTTGGTTGGTACCCAGCATGTCTTCCTGACATGTAAAACAGTGTTTTGACTTCCAGCATGTTTTCCCGAGATCATTTGCATGCATGTGAGACCTGTTTTGAGAAGTGCATTCAGTATGCTTTGTCATGTGTTTGTAAGACCTGGACATTTGCCTTGACCTCGACATCCCAAGAGCTAAGTGAGTGGTATTTTTAATAAAGTTATGTTCTTAAGGTTTTGATAAAGCTTTGCCTTGTTTCGATAAAAGTATTTGTTAAGCATGAATGATATCCCTATTTTATGTATCAAGTATAAGCTTTGTTTTGGATGGCATTCTTGGAATCGTCCTTTCGTGTTAGGGGACGTTAAGCCTAAGTAACGCCGTCCTTTCATGTTAGGGGACGTTAAGCCTAGGTAACATAGTCCGTACGTGCCAGGGGACTTTAAGCATTTGTGGCACTAGTCCATACGTGCTGGGGGACTTTAAGTATTTGTGGCACAAGTCCTTCCGTGCTAGGGGACTTTAAGCCTATGTAGCATAGTCCTTCCGCGCTAGGGGACTTTAAGCCTAGGTAGCACCGTCCTTTCGTGCTAGGGGACGTTAAGCCTAAGTAGCACCCTTGTTAAGATATCGGCCGCCGACGGACTATGAACGGGTGTGCTCGATGCCGAGGTTATGCTTTTGTTTTGCCCGGAATGTCATCACCTCATGCTTTAAGTTGACGTATGTTAAGTATGTAAGTAAGTTTTGAAAGACCAAGGTTCGATTGATGTTTTATTTCAAGTCAAGCTAAGCTATGTTATGTACGGATTTGATAAAGATATACTATGTATTGTTTGAAAAGATCTCGGGTATCATTCATTTAACCCTTTTATTACTTATACCATTCACTGAGTATCCAAGCTCACCCTTCCTATGTATATATGTAGGTAACAAGCGAGAAGTCGGCTACGCTGAGATGTGTGTTTTGCATGTATGTTATGTCGGCAGTGAAGATGTCGGCAAACTAGAAGATTATGTTTCATGATTTGTGGCTCAAGTGTTTTGTCTATGTCGGCAATCTCGGAGCATATGTATTCTGAACATGTCGGCTTGAGAAGCCTTTTATCAAGATGTAACATGTATTTTGTACTTTATTTTATTTGTTTTCAAGTTTTAAAGCTATGTAAAAATGTATGCCATTTCATTTGACTTATGCACTGCTCTTATGGACCACTTGTATTTTAGATTATTGCTTCCGCACTTGTGAGCCCTATATATGTATACTCTGATTGTGTGTGAATTTTGAAAGTTGGCCTTCGGTAATCTCGGATTACTGGCCATCATGGCACCAAACTACTAGGGGCGGTTTGGGGTCGTGATAGCCATCCTCAAGTTTAGGCACACTGATATGGTTTACTACCTTGGTAGGGATTTTAGGACATTTAGTGATAATGATCTACAAAGCATAATTGGTAGCTTGAAGATACAAAGTTATTTTTTCTTTTCAATGAATGTAATTATTACCATCAAAGAGAGGTGGCCTATTGCTAGCTTGTCCTACAGCAGAGTAAGTAGAATACATGGTTGCTATGGATAAAAAATTCAAGATTGTTAAATCTAAATAAGAGCTCCAAGCTCTGATATCAATTGTGTGACAACCCCCATCTCTGATTAGCGTTAATTCATGATTAAGCATGATAGGTAATTAATTAAGATGAAATCCTAAATTGATTACATAAGTATGTTATTTTAATTGCATTCTTATCTGTTCGATATAGGAAGATCTGTTCATGTTTTGATTTTTTTTTAATTTGCGAATTGAAAGCCTTATCGGCGACGGATTCAGAAATTGATTTGATTTTTATGCTAATTAGGAATTATAGAATTTCATGGCAAGTTTAATTAAAATGCAATTTGGAATGATTAAATTAGAATAAATAATGTTAAATTAATTGAATCTAGGTTATTTATACTTTTGCCATTGAGTGGGCTCCCTCTAGATCATTGTTTTATTCCTATTTCATATATGTTTGACACCCTTGGCCTCCATCTTTGTTGCACAAACCGTGAGAGAGAGAGAGAGTTGGAAGAAAAGTGAATTTAACAAGAGAATTGCTTGAATTTAGAAGTAATTAAAGAGGATTTGGAAGATTAGACTTCCACACTTGAAAATTCAAGACCTAAGGTAAGAATTCAACCTCTTAATTGTGAAATTAAGTTGTTTCATGCATGGTTCATGGAAAAATTGGAGACTAAAGTCAAGAAATAGCCTGAAGAGTATAATTGAGAATCAATTCATCAATGCATGTCCATATCATGGAATTTTGAAGTTATTTTCATGAAATTCTTACATGCATGCCCATATTATGGTTGTACTCTAGAATACATCATGTTTTTAAATTCAATCTTGCATTTGATCATGCTTTGGAGTTTTGGAGTTCATGAGAACTCATGCATGACATGCTCTTGTAAGGTTCATAAAGTTTTAATTGAAATTTGGTTCAATTGGCACACTTTTGGGCTTGAATTTTATGAAATGATCTTTAAAACATGTTGTGTTGTGAGTTTCTAAATGTTTTCCAGAAATCTGGCCCAAAAGGATGAGTTTTGGCATGTTTGATGCATGGTTTGAAGCTTGGGTGCAAATCTGGAAAACCTAGAATTTGGCTCCCTCGCTCGAGCGAAGGATTCCACACTCGAGCGATTACTTTTGTTTTTAGACTTTTGCTCGAGCGACGGAACTCTGGCTCGAGCGTAAATTGCAAGCTCTCAGGTTTCTGCGTGTGCAGACGCACGCTGGAGCAACGAGACCTACGCTCGAGCGATGAGCTATGTCTCACGCTCGAGCGAACATTGAACGGAGATTTTCAACAACCAGTACTTTTCACATTTTGTAGATCGCTCGAGCGAAGGAGTCCATGCTCGAGCGACCACACACATTTGTCATGCCCACTCGAGCGAAGAAAGCCATGCTCGAGCGAGACCCCTGTTTCAGCAAATTTTGGCTAAGTGTTTCAAATACATTTTTGCATCCTCATTCCATTCTAGGCATTCCTAGGTCATGACTAAGACTCCATAATGAGGTTAAAGGCTAGAAACACACTAAGAGCAATGAATTAAGTTATGTTCAGTCTGAGTGTGGGAATTCAACGTATGCATTTATCATGTTATGTAGGTCACGCGCCTCGAGATAAGTGAATTGCCCACTTTGTCACCTAATTGGAGCTACCAATTACCTGGGAATAATAACTCTGTAAAGTTATGCTTAACTTTAATTATTTCTGATGATATGAGGTGATGAGTTTCTGAAATGCTATGTTTGTATGAATGAATGATTGTCCAATTTTCTTTGAAACGTAATTGTGGTATCCTTGACAAAGGCCCTCTCCCAGGGGACATAATACTGTGGCTTATGGTCATGAGGCCCTCACCCGGGGGAAAGAATACCGCGGCACAGGCTCTCGCCCGGGGGAAATAATACCGTGGCTGATGTATGAGATATGTTCTCGGTACTGGAGGTTCCTTTATGGAACTCGATATGCTTGACCAAAAAGACATGTTTAAGTAAATGGGCGTACCACACATGATTGAATGAGGACAAGACTATGATTCTATTTCACTATCTGTTTATGATCCTGAATTGTTATGAGACAAGTTATGGATATCATTTATTAAAGCCTTTACTTTGTTATTATTTACTGGGTTGTCGTTCACTGTTTATATTATGTATGTAGGTGAGCAAGCTCGAGACCAGGCCCAGAATTGACGGCCTAAGTTTCAGTTTTGTCAGCCAACCATTGTGCCTCCCGAAGAGGTTCCGTTGAAGTCAAGTTTCATGGTTGTTTTTTTTGTAATCACGATAAGCTATGTTTATACTATGTTGTGTTTGGCCAAGATGTCTGGCAATGTATGTTGGGAAGTGATGTGTGAAGTTTATATCACTGTTATAAAAAGTTTTAAGTTAACCGTTCCATGTATGTTTGCACAGCTCTATGGATTATGCATGTCTTAATTATTTGCTTCCGCAGCCCTTGCCATGTACTATAAGGCCAAGAGGCCTTTGGTAATCCAAGGATTACTGGGCGGTTACGATGTTAAACCTATGGGGGTGGGTTTGGGCCATGACAAATTGTTATCCAAAAAACAACTTAAGAGGGGGGTGAATTAGGTTTCTATAAATTAAAATTAATAATATCCTAATAAAAGTAACTGCTAGTACAACAAATTATTAACAAGCACAATGATGAACTTAGCAGTAAATGATGAAACAAAATAACAATGAAGTATAACTAACATACAGGGTAAATCAAATGATTAGCACATGAATATTAGATAAATATAGCAGTAGTAGAAAAGTAAAGAGATTAGGGAAGATGAGACAAACAGATTTATAGTGGTTCGGTTTCATCCAAGCCTACATCCACTCCTCAAGTTTCACTTGAGATTTTTCACTATCTTCTAGCTTCACAGGGGTGCTAGCAACCTCTTCACAAATGGGGTAATCATTTACGGATTTTACACAGACTTCACAAGCCAAAATCTTTGCAAATCTTAGGTGATTCACAATCACTTTTAAGATTTCAAGAACACAGTATTTACAACACTTTTATAATATGAAATGGTATTTTTGTTTTCAAAGAAAGCTTAAAATAAATATCTCTCAAAGATACATATATAAAATGATGTTTTGATTTTTCTGTAAATCTCACATAGAAAAGATGGACTTAAAACTACAAGGCTCAGTGTATAATTTCTGAGAGAGGATATAAACAAAAATTGAAGAATACTCCTCAGAGAATTTTTCAGAGAATAAATGTGAGTGATTATAGATCAAAGAATGTTTTCTGATTTTTTATTCTTGTTTACATTAGAGGTTTTGGTATATATAATGAAAATTATAGCCGTTTATAGCCGTTGTATTCATTTAAATTTATAGAAGTTGTAGTCATTTGAATTTATAGCCAGTGTGCTTCCATCATTACTAATTTGAATATCTTCCACTCCATCATTACAAATTTGAATATCTTCCACTTGAACGTTTTGAACCTTTTGGCCTTTTGAACTTTTATAGTTGTTTATAGCCGCTGTACTTCCATCATTACAAATTTGAATATCTTTCACTTGAACCTTTTGAATCTTTTGGCCTGCTGCTGTGCTAGGTTATTTGAACCTTTGTTTTGGATTGTTTGAACTCCTGATTTAATCAAATATTAAATACATTCTAACAACATTTAGGATAGAGGTTTTGGTAAGAAATAATGGGACAAAATAAATTTTGATTTTATTTTTTTCTTTTAAATAAATCATCAAAATAAATTTTGATTAAAATATAATTAAATAAATTATCAAAACAAATTTTGAATTCTATTTTTCTCTTTTAAATAAATTAAAATATAATTAATTAAATTATCAAAATAAATAAGTCTAACAACTCGCATATCTACATAAACACATAAAAAACTAACAAACTGAATCTTTTTTAATTTCATTTCACTTTTCTATATTTTCTATCTAACAAACTGAATCTTTTATCTTAGAGCATCTCTAACGGTGAATCAGATTTTTCATCAAATCTGAGTAAAAAATGACTCATTTCACAAATCTGGTACCAGATGCTCCAATGGTTCACTTTTCACCAAATCTGTCCCGGGACAACCGGGTGGTCGATCGGTGAGTGAAAAAATTTTTTTTTTTTAATTGTCTGAACCGTTTTTGTTGAACTTTCTGAACTTTTTCCGGAACGACCGGGTGGTCGACCGGCCGATTGACCAGTTGCGGAATTTTTTTTTTTGAACTGTTTGAACTTTTTTTTGAACTATTTGAATCTTTTACTGGTTGACCGGTTGGTATCACCTCAACGGTCAGTAACAGTGATTTGGTGAAATGCTTCGCCTGTTCCCAGTTTAATAAAATGTTTGGTGAAATCTCATTTTGATATCGATTTGGTACAACCGTTGGAGCATCAAATAGTAACTTTTTCACCAAATTTTAAATTTGATGCTGGGTTTGATAAACCGTTGGAGATGGTCTAAAGAGATAAAAGCGAATTTTGTCTAAAAAATATATATTTTAACCCTATTAAAATGTGATTAGAAGGAGAGCAGAGTGGATGAGCACAGCCATAATATTGACACTACCAAGGGTTGGTTTGGGATGTGAGTTAGTTTTTTAATTTTTTGATTAATTTAACTTGAAGTTAAAAAGTCTCGTTTGAAATAAGTTTTTTGACTTTTTAAATTTTTGTGAAAGAAAAAATAAAATGATTATAATTTAAATGTGATATTTTTTCTTGTTAATTTAAAAAATTTATCTTATCCTTTTATAACTAAAATAATCAAAAAAAAAAAAAATTGACATGCCAAACGAAAGTTTTATTATGCGTTAGTGGGGAAGCACAAATGCACACATCTCACTTAGACACACATATACTCATGATTGAAATTTTTTTATTTTTAAAATTAATTAATTAATTATTTATTGCAGAACACTCATGATTCAGGAACCATGTTTAGCCATTCTTAGCGCATTCTCAACTAATTTTGAATCAAATTATAATTATAAATCACTTTTCTATTTTAGCTATCATCTTTTGTATATACATACTATATTAGACTTTATTTTAATTAAATTTTATAAAATACTCATTCTGTATTGTTAAAAAATAGCCAAATTAATATACAAGATTGCCAATTTTGTATTTTTATTATATAGTTTCATATATGCAGTTGTCTGACTGAATATCTAAGTATGTATTGTTTATATATATATGCAGTTTCATATTTATTTGAGGATGATACAACCATGATAATTGAACCCAAGGTGTAATTGAATCATGTTTTATCCATTGGATGAGCTTGAACTAAGTTGCTTATGTATGTATGTGGAGAATTTAGCTTGATTTCTTTCTTTCTCATGAAAGATCATGAAGAACAATATATATATATATATATATATATGATGGTATAGAAGCTAGTCATTTAGTAAGATGTTCGGCCCGATAACCGACAAGATATTCTGTAAATATTATATTTTATATTAAAAAAAAAGAGAGGTAACAGTCGGTCTTCTAGCGAGATATCTGACTGGATCACCAGTAGGATGTCTAGTCACTTTTAAAAATAAATAATGAAATATTGTATAACTTATAAAGAGTGTATCGTTACATGTAACAATGTCAAATTTAATTTTGATATAACGAAATTGATGGAGGAGTGATTTTAAAACTTACCTTATTAATATAACCCAAAAATTATTATAGTCAACCTGATATGATGCTCTATGAGTTGTATTCTAATTTATTGTACACCAAATATCCAATTTAGGAAACATTTTCTTTACACACACAGGTGACAAGTGAGAACCACCTGTTCCAATGTCCTCCACATAAATTTTGTAGTTTGCACAAAATTTACTAAAAAAAATTATTTTAATTTTTTTTGTATCATTTTGTTTTTCTTTTCATTTATAAATTTGAGATCTAAACAAATATTTTCTTAGGTAATGACATTATTCATAGAGGAAAATAATATTTGTACTTGCTTTTTCACTCCTTTTTGTGAGAGGTAAAATGCCAAAAAAAAAAAAAAAAAGAAGTTTTGTGAAAGTGAAAGTAAAGTATAAATATGATTTATGTCGAGAGGTGCAATTTTTTTCTTCGCATAACATGATTTGTTAAAAAAAATCCCAAAAATATTAATAATAATATATGTCCCCACAAAAAGTACAAAAATTATTTTAAAAATAAAATACACACCAAATTTATTCTGGATGCAACATACACCTTATCAAATTTGAATTTAGGGTTAATTATACTAATAGTCCCTATAGTTTGGGACTTGTGTCATTTTGGTCTCTGACTTTTTAATTGTGACACATTTGACTCTAAATTTTGAATCTTGTTCCAAATAAGGATAATTGAAAATATTATTAAATTTTTCAAGGGTAAAATCGTCAATTTGATAAAACATAAACTAATTTGACAAAAATAAATGTCAAAAAAATATTTTTAATTTTTTTAAAAATATTTTTATCCACCAATGATAAAATTATGTAAAATTAACAAAAATTACATGATTAATTTTTTAAAATTAATTTTACATGATCATCATCCAAACACATAATAAAAATTAATTTGGTAAAAAAAAAATGTCTAAAAGATTTATCAATTTTACATAATTTTATTTTTAGTAGATAGAAATAATTTTTAAAAATTAAAAAATATTTGTTTGACATTTATTTTTGTCAAATTAGTTTATATTTTATCAAATTGACAATTTTACCCTTGAAAAATCTAATTATATATTCAATTGTCCTTATTTTGAACAAGATTCAAAATTCAGGGTCAAATATAGCCTCCGTTTGGGAAGTGGGTTGGCTTTTTAGCTTTTTGACTTTTTTGACTATATGAGCCTGGGCTCAAAAGCTTAGATTGGGAAGGGCTTTTGGCTTTTTGACTTTTTTGATTTTTTTGTGAGAGAAGAGTAATGATTATGGGGTTGGATGGGATGTTTTGTTTGTTGTGGCTCATGAGCCTGTTCTGTCTTTTATGGCTCATTAAGCCAAAAAAGCCCAATGAGCCCTTGCCAAACCAACCCTATGTCACAATTAAAAAGTTAGGGACCAAAGTGATACAAGTCTCAAACTATAGGGACTATTTGTGTAATTTGTCCTTGAATTTATATGTATTTAATTTTTAAAATACTTGTATAAGTTCATATTTTGCAAGAGAAAGCAATTGTAATTAAGCCCTAAAATTAATGGGTTAGCTCGGTGAATGAGACCCCTATTATTAGGGATGTGCATGGTGCGTTTTGGGTGATTTGAAAATAAAATTATAACTCAAATGATGGATTGATAGATTAGCAAATTGTGATTTGGGCAGCTTTGGACGGATTGACAGATTAAAGAATATTCTAATCGATTATCAAGAGTTGCATAATATATAATACTAATTTATAAAATATTTTTTTTATATATAACACAAACTAATTTTACATAATAGTTTTATATATATATAATTACTAATTTGTAATAAATTTTATATTTTAAATCTCTTTCACACTCATTTTTACTTTGATATTTCATTAGAGATTAAAATATATATATATATATATATTAACTATAGCGGAGTGGTTTTAAAGGCGGGTTATAAATTTTAAAATTTAATCTGCGATTAGTGGATAGACCAGTATAAATTTATACAGATTTGTGCGGTTTTAGCGGATTTAATAACAGTATTGCACAACCTTACCTATTATTAAAGGCTAGTTAGAGAAGTGATTTTTTTAGTTTTTTGATTAAAATGTGAGGTCAAAAAAATTAATTTAATTTGAGTTTTCTGAATTCATTTTTCATAAAATTGAAATTTTTTATTTTTCATATTTTATTTTATTTTCACTGAAATTTTTTAATATTTTAAGTAAATTTTTTTTTATATTTTTAGATATATCTAACATAAATATTTGTGAAAAAAATATTTAAAAAATTCACTAAGGCCTCGTTTGGGAACCCTCATTTTTAGCCAAAAAGTCAAAAAGTTACTAAATTAGCTAAAAAGCGAACAACCCATACCAAAAAGTCAAAGATTATCTTTTTTCTCTACTTTTTGCACATCTTTTCGTAAAAAGCTAAAAAGTCATCCCAAACATACTAGTTTTTTTTAGTTCATATTTTAGCTAAGGCCAAGTTTGGTATACTTGAAAAAAGACAAAAAGTTAAAAAGTCACTATTCTATTTAAGTCGCATCATCTTATTTAAGTCACATCGCCTCTCTAGCACATCACTTCAAACTCAACCCAAACCCAACCCATATTGTAGGACAATCTTCACTGTATTTAAAAGATTTAATTCTATTGTGTACACAACAACAAATAGAATTTAAAGAAATAAAGAAAAGGAGAGAATTTGTTTGATTACAAAAATCAAACTCGAAATAAAAATAAATAAATAAAAACAGATTTTATTTTGTTACAAAAACAAAATTAAAATCTGATTAAATAAACAAAAAGATAGTTTTGAAAATTAAAAATTTGTTTAGTTATAAAATTTTAAAAAAAGTTTTGGGATGATTTGTAGTGTTTAATTTATTTTTTTTAAAAGTTGAATAGACGAGTGTAAGAGAAAATTTGATTGATTGATGTGTAGAATGTGACAAAATGAAAGAGGAGAGAGAAAAATTGATTAATCGATTTATTAATAATTAAAAAAAAAAGTGAAAGAGAAGAGAGAAAAAAAAAACAATTTTCAAAAGAGTTTTGAAAGTTGGTTTCGTTTATTAGTAATTCAAATGGTATGTTTCGTTTGAGAACATACTATTTTAATAGTATTTGAATTTTTAAAAAAAGATATACAAAAAAAAAAGAATGATATGATAAATTATAATGATTTTTTAACTAAAATATTTAATCTTTAAACGAGACCTAAATATGCTTTTTTTTTCTTTTTTTGATCCAAAAGTTAATTTAAAAACTAAATGAAACGATACCTTTATAAGAATTAATATTACTATTATTATTTTTAATTTTTAATATTTTATAATTTAAATCTATTTTTGTCAAACGAAGCCTAAACATGATACTTGAATTGTAGTAGTATCCTTTTTTAAAACAAAATTAAAAAAAAAATCACATTTATCCAAACACTAGAGACATTACACGAATTTGAATCCAAATTACGCCGTTGATATGGTCAGTAGACCAAGCTAGAGGAAACGAGTACACATAAAAACCGTAAAACCCGTGGCATCATATAAAATCTTGTGTGGCCTTTAAATTAGCCCACATCTAGTGGAGAACCACAACCGTCAGATCATCTTACTTCCCGGTCAAACTTACTTCACACGTAAAGTACGAATCGTATCAAATTCAACACCTAAACGGTTATGATCTCACCCACATTTTTAATACCAAGCCACGTGTACGGTGATGGTAGAGCCGAACCGTGTTTTTTGCCTGGTTAAGGAATGTTTCCCCTTCGTTCATCTAGGAGATCGGATTTCAGGCTTTCCACACCGTCCGATCTTCCTCGAGATCCGAGTCTAAGTAGACCTGACAATCCAACGGTGAATATGAAAAGTAGTACGTACTTTATAGAACTGACTCCTTAGTTGACCACAAGTCTTCTCAGAAACTCCTCTCTCTATATATATACTCGCTTCCGACTCCTCTGTTTCTTCTCCACTCACAACCCATCCCTCAAACTTTCTCTCTCTAAATCTTTCTTTCTCTCTCTTCAATGGCTCACTCTGCCGTCGTGGTTGTTGCTCTGACGGTGATGTTTTTGGGATTAGCGATCGCTCAGTCGCCGTCGCACGCACCTGCATCGTCGCCGATATCGACACCGCCTTCCGTCGCTCCGACTCCTTCGACGTTGGTGAAGCCTCCAACTCAAGCACCGGCTCCGACCACAACTCCGCCGTCCTCCGCTCCTTCTCCGGGGGATGTGCCTTCTCAGTCCCCTCCTTCTCCACCTACTGTTTCACCGGCCCCTGAAGCTCCTACTCCGTCGTCGATCGCGAATCCTCCTGGCTCCGAAGCGCCTGCACCTGCAGAAAACGCCGCCGTTTCGAACAGACTCGCCATCGGATCTTTCTCCGCCGGTTTGCTAGCCTTCGCTCTGGTCGCGTAGATTTTTTTCAATGGAGTGATCGAATTACTATTAGTAGTGATGATATATTGTGTGCGTGTGTGTTTTTAGTTAGGTTTTATTATTATTATTATTATACTACATTTTGCATATGATAGACTCTTTGTTTGTTGATTTACATATCATTTGGTTTATGAAAAATGTTTGGTAGCGTGGAGTAATGATGTGGCAGTGAGTCCGCCCTCTTTCTATGTCTTGTTTTTATTTTTTTATTATTTTTAATGTATTAATGTTATTAGTGATATATTTTTTAGTGGTCTAAATCATTGTTGTTTGGTTTATATATTTAGTGTTATGATTTGGTTGTTATTAATTGATTTGATGTGATGTGATTCTTCTTTTGTTACTATCCAATGATCTTTTTTTTTAATAGGGATTTTAACTCTTTTTTTTTTATATAGTATAATTATTGTACTTAAAAAAAATTAATATTTCAAAATTATCTTTTGAAAATATATTTTTTAAAAAATATTAATGTCATAATTGTATTTTTATGTTGTTAATGAATTTAAAAGAAGGATAAAATAAAAAATTTATATTGTTTTTGTACTTAATTTTTAAAAATATACTAATATTTAGGGATAATAAAAAATAGAATAAGAGCCGGAGGGAATAGTTTTTTTCTGCTAATTTAATTTAGGTTAATAATTGCTTTGTTATGTTCATTTAACATGTTAATTGATATGATGTGATTATTCCTCCATCAGTTTTTTCTGCCAAATTTAACTTTAGGTTCTTAAGGGCCAATTTGGAATTTGACTAAAAACTAATTTAACTTTTAGTCTATTTTAAATCATATTATTTCTTTAATTTTTTATATATTTTTTTAAAAAAAATTCAATTTTTACGCTATGTTTAGGAACCTAGTACAAAAAAGAAAAGAAATGATTACTTAAATTATAAGAGAAAATAAATGAAAAGAAATGATTGTAATTTATCTCCTTCCTCTTTGGATAAATAAGAAATAAAAAAAGAGAAATAATTGTGATTTCTCTTCTTCTTATTTGGTTAGATTTCATAAGAGAAAAGAAAATAAAAGATTTTATGTTATATTATTAAAATAACTTTTTTATATTTTTTCAATCATTTTATATTTTATATTTTTATAAAGACAAAATTAGTATTATGAAAATTATAAGAATCTGTCGATTTTGTTTCTCTTCCAATCTCTCTACCTCTTGGAAAGATTGAAAATGAAAGTTATAAGAAATTTTATATCTTTTCATTTTTTTCAATTTCTCTTCACTTAAGTTATCAAAATAAGTAAGAGAAATAGGTATCTCTTTGGCTTGGTTTGGGAAGTAGGTTGACTTTTTGGCTTTTTGGCTTTTTTGGCTATTATTGAAAATGAAAGTTATAAGAAATTTTATTTCTTTTCATTTTTTTTAATTTCTCTTTACTTATGTTATCAAAATAAGTAAGAGAAATACGGATCTCTTCATTTCTTTTCTTCTCTCTCCATATCACTTAATCGAAATATAGTGTTAACAAACTTCTCAAGATTTAGAATGTTCATTTAACGTACTAATCAAACAATTAGATTAAAGCTAAACACGATCGAGAGGTAAGAGAGAGACTGAAGTACGATGTTTGGAATGAATGAATAGTTTTTTGCCATTTTGGACGTTTTCTATTTAATTTAAAAAATTAATTGGTTGGAGAACGTTTAAAGTTGGTCAAAAAGACGATTATTATGATTTTAGAAATATTTTTTGGTGCAGGTTTTTGTTTACTTTTTGGTGAGTGTGTACTTTCATGGATGCTAAAGAGATTACATTAGTAATATGGAGGGACCAGCTTTACATTATTTGTTCTTTTGCTTAATTTTCGTTGGTCTATTTCCGAGTTTAGAGAGGCGTCGAGTTTCATCGCTACATGTGATGTGATTTATGTCATTGTTGATATTGAGGCGAGACTGTTGTGTATTCTCTCTTAGGCCCGATATTTTCAAAAAAATAAAAAATAAAAAAAACAAAAAGACAAAAAAACTAAAAAATTATTAAAAAAATTAAAAAATTAATCACTATTCACTTAAAAAAATTATTTTTACGTACAACTCACTCTGACGTGAGTTGCTTTTACTTGACTTTGGTGAAAATAAATTATACAGGCTGAGTCAAGCTTAAAGACGGTGTTGTTTGGCCCGTGGGGGCCATCACAGGTTTTTTTTTGATAATCTGAACTGTTTAATATGTAGAACTCGTCGAGTACTACATGTTGATCGGATATCGCTAACTACAT
Organism: Camellia sinensis; assembly: GCF_004153795.1. Classification (NCBI taxonomy): domain Eukaryota; kingdom Viridiplantae; phylum Streptophyta; class Magnoliopsida; order Ericales; family Theaceae; genus Camellia; species Camellia sinensis. The sequence continues at coordinate 895,012 of NW_021025877.1, forward strand.
GATCAAATCAGTTTTGTATAAAAAAAAGATGGTGTTGTAATTAACGGTTGACAAAAAACTATTATAATTCGATAACTATTGATATCCAATCAACGTGATTTTTTACAAATATATAATACTCAACGATTTTTACATATTGAACGGTTTCGATTACCAAAACGAGACCTGTGATGGGTCCTCACGGGCCAAACATCACCGCCCAATTCAATGCCCGAAAGGAGGCAAGCATATCCTATCGCTAGTCTGCCCACCGTATTGCCTATTCTTCTCTCTCTTCTCCTATGTACTAAATTATACAATTTTTTAATAGACATTTTTTCGTAAAAAGTCAAAAAGTTATCTCAAACAATCACATTTTTTTCCTCAACTTTTTAATCTAAAAATTCAAAAAAATACACTTATTTAAGACCAGTCGAAACAAGCCCTTAATTTACAAGAAATCATTCAAAACTTAATTTTGATATTATGTTAAAATATTCAATTCAAATGAGGAGTGTCTGGAATAGTTATATAAAGTTTGAGTGGCTTATGAATCCCTTGTAGGACAAGTCTAACAATCATATTGTGACATTCTAAATTCATGTCTTCATATCCCATCAACATCCTAGACCCATGAAGACATTTTAGTAAATTCAACGTAAAATTTATTCATCATGCAACTACAAGATAAAGGCACGTAATGAATATTGTGCAATGAACACAACTCACTTTAAATCACAAAATTGAAAAAAAATTTACGAAAATTAGTGGTGATTTTTACTTGGTAATTTGTTTTGCAAATTCCACTTCAACTGTAATTTTTTTTAAAACTTTGACTAATGCTATATGTATCAATTAGTGTGCGTGTATTAATTGATGAGGTAATATAATTTAAGATGTTCTTGATATTTATAATTTGTATAATAAGTAGGGTTAATAATAATGTTATAATTAGTGTTGGTACACTAGTTAGTACACTAATGCTGTGTTTGGTCGAGGGATTTGGGAAGAGATTTGGAAAGGGAAAGGAAAAAGGTGTGTGAAATTAGGTGAAATGTAGGTATATTTTATTCATATTTCACCAAACTTTTCCCTTTCTCTTTCCAAATCCCTCTTCAAATCCTCCAACCAAAGACAATGTAATGGGTACATATAGCACCACTCTAAAACTTTCCCGTTGATTTATAATATTTGCTCAAAGACTACTGTTATTTTATTTTTCCTACAATTTATGATTATGTATGATTTTTCCAAACTTATGAAGCAATTTGGCCTTTAAAACTAGCCATTAGATTAGCAAAATGAAATATGAGTCAAGAGGCTAGCCATAGGTGGTAAGCACTGTGGTTTTGGGTTCCAAACTGCAGTTAATTATTTTTTTTTTTGGCGAAGCAAGTTGGCAATTTTCACCTCTGTTTCTGCCAAATTTTTTTACCCTAAAAATGGTTTTCAATTGTAATAAGTAGAAAGAAAATTGAAATATATATATATATATATATTTTCACAATTCTCGCTTGCTTTTGTGTAAAGGAATACCATATATAGAAGACACTAGGGCCCTGTTTGATTCCAGGATATAAATAGTAGGATTGGATATTATATCCTGTGAGATCCACATATCTCATGTTTGTAATTTTTTTTGAAAGAGGATATAATATCCCATGGGATTGTATATTTCTCAAAAGTGGAGGATATACAATACCACCACCCCCCATTATATCATATCCCCTTGGTTGGGATATGATTTAAAAAGTCCAATTTATCCTTTTGTCTATTTAACATAATATAATTTAATATATTTTCTGAATATAATATAATATAATTATTGAATTTAATTTAATATTATTGAATTTAATATAATATAAATATTATTGAATTTAATTTCATATAATATAATATTATTTAATTTAATTTAATTTAATATAATATAATTTAATTACAAATTTTGAATTTAATATAATATAATTTAATAATATAATGTTATTTAATTTAATATAAAACAATTTAATACAAATTTTGAATTTAATATAATATAATATTATTGAATTTAATTTAATATAATATAATTTAATATAAATTTTGAATTTAATATAATATAATATTATTTAATATAATATAATATAATATTATGAGGACAATCTTTGAAATTACTTGTTTATATCCCACAATATATTTTTTAAAACAAACATGGATAATATATATCCAATCTTATATATCAAGTCAACAAACATGGCTTGGAGGATATATTATCCAATACTTATATCCTGTTCATTATATATTCTGACTAAATCTCACATCATATTATATCCTTCATTTTATATCCAGTGAAACAAACACACACCAAGATGCATTGTATATTTGCCTATTTTTTGTCAGATAATTCTGCTCCACCTTCATACATTGTATCCTGACCATTGCTATCATCATTACTTGTAAAAAATGAGTCATTGTGTCATTTTTTGGGTTTATTTGGAGGATTTAGAAAGAGATTTAGAAAGAAAAAGAGAAAAAGTAATTGAAATGTGAATAAAATATATCTATATTTTTTTTTATAATTTTATACACATTTTTTCTTTATTTTTCTAAATTTCTTCTCAAATCTCCTAATTAAACACAGCGTAAAAGTTTAGCCCTTTGTTTTCCTTAGAAAGTCTACAATAATTAGCTACAATTTTATTCCAGAAACTCCCTTAAGCCCTCATTTGTGATGAACGACTTTAGTTTGGTTTTTTTAATTATTTTAATTTGGTTAAAAAGTTGTGTTTAGAATAAATAAAAAGTTAAATGATTATTAAGAGGGGAGCTTTGTGCTGCGCTAAAGAGGCCGAGATACGATGGGCCAAGCTCAATCCACCGCTTTGTGGGTTAGCTGGGCCATGCCAAAGGCGGGCTTGGGAATGGCTTACAAAGTTGACCGAGCTTCCTCTGACCGGGCGAGATGTTCTTCATGTGAATCAAGCTAAGCCAATTGTGCTGAGTAGGGCCAAGCAGAATGTGATCCGTGAGTTGAGTGGCAGCTCGACGTTGGACTCATGGGCAAAGATCATAGGCTTAACCAAACTATCGGTAGCTTGGCCATGGGATGCTCGGTTGGGGGTTACTCGTGCCCTAACAGTTGGTGGGGGAAAGATAGTGATCTATTCAAGTTAGTACTATTTCTAACAAGTACATGTGTGTAAGAGAATAACGGAACAAACTGTCCTTGCCCCAAGATAATGGGGATAATGCGCACTACATTGAGAAGTGAGACAAGTTGTCTATATGAGACCCTATGAGTTCATTCTAAAAGGGAAGCGATCTTGAGCCAAAGAACTTTCTCATTCTCCTATAATCTCTGCGGTTGCTGACTTGATTGTCAGGGGAGTTTTTTGACAAGAGATTCGCCGGTTAGCTCATTCTTATTGTGTTTGCAGGAGAGATGACACCATTTGGAGTGAGACGAATACGGAGGCAAGGAGTATGGAAGTGAAGAATATTTACTTCCCGTACAATTATGATTTAAATGTGATATTTTATTTTATTGATTAAATTAGTTTGTTTTGTCTTTATTAATTAATTTAATCAAAACAACTTATGTCAAACGAAACCTAACTAAAAATTGTGGTAAAAAAAATTGTGGTTGACATTTAGCTCGTGCGTTGTGAGATCCATCTAGTATTGAATGAATTTAAGTCACATTTTGTTGACATTTATTTCATTTTTCATTAAAAGTAGTAAGATTGGTGAAAAACAAATTGATTAGCTGTAAAATATTTATGATACTAACATTGCTATGTAAAATACAGAAGCAGAAAAAGAAATTTCTCTTATATCCCTCACATGCTTTGTTTTCTTATCTATCTAAACATGATAGTGAAAAAAAAAAATATTTTTTTTCTTTCTTGCTTTACTATCCAAGCGGGATGTAAACAACTATAAAAAATCAAACCCAAATATTACGGTAGAAAATTCTGAGTTGCTACCATTGACCAACCCCTCGGTGGTTCTTAACATTTTCTTTCTAATTTATACTTGGATAGGCAGTGGTAGTTTAAATTGCATGACAAATAAATCTCTAAATGTTAGTTGGTGGTCTTAAAATATTAGTTTATACTATTTATTAAGGGATACTTGTTTAATTATTTCTTTAAAAAAGACAAAAATTTAGTGAATCACATTATTTCGATCAATAAAAATCAAATGGGTACCATCTCAATTTGCCCCTAGAGTGTCAAATAATTTGTCTAATAAACCCCTGCCCACATTTTCTCTCTCTCTATCTTATTATAGAGTGGGGAAATAACAGCACAATGGTAGGAAAAAAAAAAATTCAAATTAATGTTGAAATTTATTTATTTTAATAATTAAAATATTATATTTTTTCATTTTTTTTTTTTTTTTTTTGATATCACTATCCGAGTATTTCGCCTTATAGAATTAGCTCTGAGCAGTCAAAAAGTCCCCCTAGAAAGACCAATGACCTTCAGACTCCAGTAGTCAGTCCATGAGTCATTGGTGAACAAAGCCATTTTCGTATAGGCTTCTCATCAGTTTGATATCAGATTGAAGCATTGTTGAGCTTGTAGAGGTCTATTACAGGTCTTGTTTTAATAATTCGAGCCGTTAATGTGTATAACTTATCGAGTATTTTATCCATGTAAAAAATTACATTGACCGATATCGATAGCTACTTGATCGAATCAAATTTCTATGAACGGTAAATATAATTTTCAAAATAAATTATTGATAAAAATCTGATCTGATTAAGTAGTTATCGATATTCGATCAACTTGACTTTTTACAAAGATAAAGTACTCGACGAGTTCTACATATTAAACGTTTAAAATTATCGAAACATGACTCATGATAAACCCTACAAATCTAATAGTACTATCCAATTCACAAAATAAACTAAAGATAAGCCTAGGCTTTTTATTTTTCCAAATCAACCACCAAGAAATTGCTAACGATGAACTCTAGGTAACAACCTCTCCCTCTAGACGAAGTGGTAAACCAACGTATTGTACTAGAGCTCTGTTTGGGAAGTTGGTTTCCAGACCTTTTTTGATTATTTTAGTCACAAAAAATAAAGTAAGCTTTTTAATTCAATAAGATGAAACATCACATCCAACCCATAATCATTACATTCTTTCTCTCACAAAAAAGTAAAAAAAGTCAAAAGTCCTTCCCATACTAGACTTTTTAACCCCACGCTAAAATAGTCAAAAAAAATCAAAAAGTCAACTAACTTCTCAAATGGAGCTTAAATATATTTTAATTACTTGGCTTGTTTAAATTTGATTTGATTTTAAATACATTTTAATTAAATTGAACTTAAGTAATTTAGTTTAAATATATGTATATATATATATATATATATATATTTATAGTGTATATAATTGAATTAAGCCAAGTAATAAATTATTTAAATTTATTTTAAAAATTTAAATTTTTTTAAAAGAGGTTCAAGTTTGCCTAATAAACCGATTTCAAAAGAGGTTGAGTAACTTGGTGGTTGAAAGCTTGCTTTCCAAGTGTGAAGCTTGATTTGGTGTCATATTGTTGCAAATATAGCCCTGGTTTAGTTATCATTTTGGGCTTAAAAAAGTATAAAATAACAAAATAAATTAATGAGATAAAATATTACATCTAATTTATAATCATTATACTTTTTCTCTTACAATAGTTAAAAAATTCAAAAAATCCAAACCAAACGAGGCTAAAAAAATTCCAACACAAAAAAGTTAGCAATATTAGCTAATGCCAAACAAAGTTATAATTTCTTTCATTCTCTTGACCAAAAAAAATAAAACAGTGATTTTGAAAAGCCAAACAAATTTTCTTTTTTCTTTTTTCTTTTTAAATTCTATTAGGAGTCTTCCATTTCCAAATATATTTGGCTGGAAGGTTGCACTTAAGGTTGTCTTTGAATTTTAAATATAGAAATGAATTTGTGAACCCCCCCCCCAAAAAAAGGAGAATGTAAAAAATAATTAACTTTTATTTTATTTATATTTTTCTTTTATTTTCTTCTACGAGCACAAATCAAATTTTAAATTCAAAAATCTAAACACAATCTCAATCGGGAAAAAAAAATTTGATAGCATCGTGCCTATGTGGGCAAGGGGTAAACAAACAAACTTCACCATTAATTTTGGCATCAAATTCATCCCATTTTTTTACAAAAACATATACTTTTCAATTTCAATTATTCACCCCTTTCTAGATAAACAAACAAACATTGTCCCCAGAATATTTATTTTGTTCTCTGCGTGAATCAGTAGATCAAATTTGTACCATTGATGCACTTTAGTTATGAAAGTATACACTATTCTTATGACATTGTACTAACAAGAATCAAAATAAAAGCCAAGAATGCCACTGCAAAATATGGAAGAAGATTCCTTCCACCATTTTTTTCATCCAACCATCATTCAGTAGTTAATCCAAAGATCACAATTAGTGATAAAAACTCGTTAAATTGACTTTTGAATCAATTGTTGAATAAAAGAAGTGCTAGAAATAATCCGGATCTACAAATTATGAGATCAAATCTCGTGTTGCTTTGTTGTAAATCTTTTCTATCACATCATTGATCTCTCTCTCTATATGCTCAACAATATCAAATGTTTTTCCCCTACTCTTACAGGGGTTCTGAGAATGCGTTGGAGCTTAAGAACTACATCATTTGCGTGACAGAGAGAGAATTCGAGAGAGGAAAACATGGATCATGTGGCCCAAAATATATCTTATGTTCCTTGCTTGTATTCCAGGGTAACTTTGTGACGAAATCATGTATTTACAATTATTGAATCAATTATCAAATCTCTATCAGGAAGATTCAATTTCGCTCAAAATACTGCAGAGAGTACTTTGTAATCAATGAAGCAAGTCACGGGTAACAATTGAAAAGTAACAAATTAGTTTTACAAACAGTATATTTTAAAGTCGCTGGAGTAAGTCAAAAAAATGTCATGAAATCGAATGTTGAAAATGCAACTTTACTTGAAATTGCATGTTGAACATGTGATTTCAAGTGTGTCACATTTAAAATACACAATTTTAATTTGTCACGATAGCAGTCGCTATCATCATAAAATTACATTTTGAACATGTGATTTCAAATTGAAATTACATATTGAAAATGCGATTTCAATTTAAAATCGCACTTTCAAAATGTGATTTTAAAAAATGGGTTAGTTTCTCTAATAATTTGAAAATGGATCAATTCTCTAAATTATTATTTTTTTAAGAATATTCAAAAAAAAAAAAAAATACTCTCTAAACATGACAGTGAAAAAATACAGTAATTTCAATTTTTTTTTCTTGCTTTACGATCCAAGTGGGATGTAATCAACTATAAAAAAATCAAACCCGAAAATTACGCTAGAAAATTCTGAATTGTTGCCATTGACTAATTTATACTTGGGTAGGTAGTACAAATAAATTCCAAAAGGTTATGTGATGGTTTTAAAATATTACTTTATACTATTTATTGAGAGATATTTGTTTAATTATTTTTTTAAAAAAACAAAAAATTAGCGAATCACATTATTTCAATCAATAAAAATTAAATGAGTACCATCTTATTTTGCCCCAACAGTGTCAAATAATTTGTCCGATAAACCGTTGCTGACATTTTATTATAGAGTGGGGAAATAACAGCACAATATGGCAGAAGAAAAAAATTATAAATTAATGTTAAAATTTATTTATTTTAATAATTAAAATATTATATATATATATATATATATTTTTTTTTCTCTACATCACTATGCTATTATTTTCCCTTAGAAAAATGCTAGAGGTCCCAAATTTTTTACCAAATAAATGACCAAATGTCTCACATGGGTGTGGGGCCCACAAAATTGCGGACAATAAACTCTAGGCAACAACCTCTCCCTCTAGAAGTTGTGGTAAACCAGTATGTAATAGATTGTTTAAATTTGATTTGATTTTAAATAAATTTTAATTAAATTAAGCTGAAGTAGTTTAGTTATTTTTATTTTATTTTAGTGTATATAATTGAATCAAGCTAAGTAATACGTTGTTTAAACTTATCTTCAAAATTTAAGAATTTTTAAAAAAGACTCAAGTTTGCCTAATAAACCGATTTCAAAAGAGCTAGAGTAACTTGGTCTTAGAAATGCTTGCTTACCAAGTGCGCAGCTTGATTTTGAGTCATATTGGGCCTGTTTAGTAACACTTAAAAGCAACTTAAATCAACTTTTACTTGAAATTAAATTATTTTGGTGTGTTTGGTAAAACTTAAAGTGACAGATTATAGCTTTCATTAAGCTATTTTGAGCTTAAATTTATAAGCAATCCTAGGGGTGCTTCTAATTTGAGCTAATGCAGGAAGCTGAAATGAGGGGCGTAAAATGACTTAAATGTCCTTCCCAATTGATGCTAATTACAAGTGTGCCTTGTATAAAAGCCAAAAACACTCATTTTTTCTCTCTCACACAAACATGAGAGGCGATTTCCGGCGAACCAGGCGATTTCCAGCGAACAGGTCAATTTCAGGTGACCAAAGCTCTGTTTCTTCTCTCTCTCTCTCTCTCTCTCTCTCTCTCTTTCTCCGGTGTTCTCCGATCGCTCTCCATCGTGATGTGAACCATCGTGTGATCTGAACCATCGCGATCGACAGCGTGAACCCTAGCTCTATCTCCCTCTTCGTGATCGACTATGTGAAACCTAGCTCTCTCTCCCTCTTCGCGATTGACGCCGGCGGTGAGATGAGAAGGGACTGCTGGCGTGGTGCCTCTCTCTCTATGGATCAATCTGAAACCCTAGCTCCGATTCATCACCGCTGTCATGCCGGAGTTAGGGTTTTCAGTTTTTTTTTTGTGTGGATGTTTTCGGTGTTTTTTTAATAAAAAAATAATAATTGATGCTAATTTAGCCATTAATTGAGACTAATTAATTTATAATGAAAAAATAAAAAAAATTATACTAATTGATAATATTAATAATTTTAGAATTAATTGATGCTAATTAAGCCATTAATTGAGACTAGCTAATTTATAATGAAAAAATGAAAAAAAAAATTATACTAATTGGTACTATTAATAATTTTAGTATTAATTGATGCTAATTAAGCCATTAATTGAGACTAATTAATTTATAATGAAAAAAATGAAAAAAAAATATACTAATTGATGATATTAATAATTTTAGTATTAAGTGATGCTAATTAAGCCATTAATTGAGATTAATTAATTTATAATGAAAAAATGAAAAAAAAATTATACTAATTGATAATATTAATAATTTTAGAATTAATTGATGCTAATTAAGCCATTAATTGAGACTAATTAATTTATAATGAAAAAAATGAAAAAAAAATATACTAATTGATGATATTAATAATTTTAGTATTAAGTGATGCTAATTAAGCCATTAATTGAGATTAATTAATTTATAATGAAAAAATGAAAAAAAAATTATACTAATTGATAATATTAATAATTTTAGTATTAATTGAAGCTAATTAAGCCATTAATAGACAATAATTAATTTTAAATGAAAAAAATGATAAAAAATTGTACTAATTGATACTACTAATAAAATGATAATTTTTGTAATACTAATTATATTAACTTTTATTAATGAAATAATTTTTTAAAATTAAAACTAAAAAAATGACAAAATAATCATTTTTATATTATATAAGAGCAAAAAGGACAATTACACATAAAAAGTTATTTTACAGCTTATTAACCAAACATTACTCAGCTGTTTAAATTCATAATCCCACAGCTACACCAAACAGGTTAATAGCTTATGTTTACAGTTATAAGTTATAATCTGTTAAGTTATAATCTATAATCACTTTTTCACAACTCTATCAAATGGGAGATAACCTCGACCTAGTTGAAATCACCTCGACGTCACGACTAGGACACGTGGCACCTCGGCTGACACTTCGGCGTCATCTTGGCCACGTGTTAGTACTTAGAAAATATGTCCCCACATTAGCCAATGAGGATTTTTTTAATTGTTTAAAATTAAGAAAATTAAAAAAAATAGTATGAGATATTGATCATGTGGTTTCTCCATAAAAATCTCTTTTTGCTTATATAAATGGTAGTATAAGCAGGGATTTGGAAAAGGAAAACAATTTATTATTTTTTTTAAAAAAATTATATGTGTTTTTTTTGAGTTTTTTGGATTAAGTTTTTTAAAAATTGAGGTTTTTTATTTTCGTACTTTTTGTTTTTAGTGAAATTTTTAAAATTTTAAACATTTTTTTTACTTTTTTAGATGCACCTTACTTAGATGTATCTAAAAAATAAAAAATTTGTGAAAAAATATTTTAAAAAATTAATAAATACATAAAAATAAAAAAAATGTACTGAATTCTAGTAATTTTTTTTAAAATTTTTGGTATTTATTGAATTTTTAAAAGGTTTTTTTTACAATTTTTTTACTTTTTAGGTATATTTATATTAGGTATGTCTAAAAAATAAATTTTTTTTCTTAAAATATTAAAAAAATTCAGTAAAAATAAAAAAAAATACGAAAAAATAAGAAAGTAAAATTTTCTGAAAAGTATTTTTGGAAAATTGTAACCAATCAGTCTTCCATTTTGAAGTACATTTGGCTCAAAGGTATCACTTAAAAGGTTGTCTTTGGATTTTAAATATTGAAATGAGTTCGTGAGCCCAAAAAAAAAAAAAAAAAGGGGGAATGTAAAAAAAAAATTAACTTATATTTTTATTTTATTTTCTTCTACGAGTACAAATCAATATTTTAAATTCAAAAATCTAAACACAATCATCAAAAAAAGTGATAGCCTCGCGCCTCTGTGGGCAAGGGTTAAACAAACAAACTTCACCATTAATTTTGGCATCAAATTCATCCCATTTTTAACGAAAACATATACCTTCCAATTTCAATTATTCACCCCCGTTCTAGACAGACAAACAAACATTGTCCCAAGAATATTTATTTTGTTCCCTGCGTGAATCACTAGATCAACTTTGTACCATTGATGCACTTCAGTTATGAAAGTATATATTTTTCCTATGCCATTGTACTAACAAGAATCAAAATAGAACCCAAGAATGCCACTGCAAAATATGGAAGAAGATTCCTTCCACCATTTTTTTCATCCATCATTCAGTAATTAATCCAAAGATCACAATTAGTGATTAAGACTCGTTGTTGAATTGAGACTTTTGAATCAATTGTTGAATGAAAAAAGTGCTAGAAATGATCTTGATCCACAAATTATGAGATCAGATCTTGTGTTGTTTTCCACTATACTTTCAGGGGTTTTGAGAATGCTTTGGAACTTAAGAACTACATCATTTGTGTGATGGAGAGAGAATTCGAGAGAGGAAACATGGATCATGTGGCCAAAATATATCTTATGCCCTTGTATTCCAAGGTCAACTTTGTGATGTATTTACAACTATCGAATCAATTATTTATTTATTTATTTTTGTGGAATGTTTTATACATAGAGAGGCCTAAAATATTAACAAATTGAATTATCAAGTTACCTTCAAAAAGAAACATTCTTATGTTCCTTGCTTGAACTCTAAGGTCACTTTTGTCAAGTTAGCTACTAAACCAATCAAAATAAAACCAAAGCATTAGGCAGATGAAGAGTTCAGAAAATCCAAAAAAACTAGAAATTATCTAAGTATTTGGGTGACGGTGTGTCCAACTAATAGGAGAGAAACAGTCTAATTATTATTATCCGGGCATGGATCAGCTGTACAAGGCGGCCATGGAAGACAATGTGTATATCATGGAGAAGGAACAACTTCTCCTCCATGTAACCCCAAACAAGAACACTGCCCTCCACATCGCAACTCAGTTTGGCAATATCAACACCGTCCAAAAAATTCTCCAAATGTGCCCCTCACTCTTCACAATGGCTAACAAGAAGGGCGAGACTGCCCTCCACATTGCAGCCAGGGAAGGCCATGCCAATATTGTCAAACTACTCATCAAATGTGCAGAAATGCACGACAGTAATGGCGCTGGTGCCGGTACGAAGCAAATGATTGGTGCACGAAATGTGGACAAGGACACTGCTCTACACCTGGCGGTTAAGGATTGTCGTGGTGGTGGCGCTGAGGTGGTGAAGTTGGTGGCTGAGGCTGATCCTGGGATTTCTTATGGTGGTAATAGGGTTGGAGAGAGCCCGCTTTACTTGGCGGCGGAGAGAGGAGATAAGGAGATGGTGGTTGTGATCCTCAACACTTGTATTTCGCCCGGACACAGCGGCCCTAGGGGTAGAACTGCCTTGCACGCCGCCGTGATTTCCGATTGGCAAGGTTGGTTTTTTCCCATTATTAATATACAAGAGAAATACTATATATAATTTCATTTTTTAACCTTATATTCTCACTATTAAACACAAAACAATGGAGGCTAAATATATATGAGACTCACTCACTTGTGTTTTGAAGTAAGAAATGATAATAAGGATCCTCTGTCTCCAAATAATCCTGTCTCCCTATTCCAAATCACTCACAACTATTAGATCATATGAGAATCTAAAGATGTAAAAATCTCAAGACATGCAATGGTTGTGAGTGATTTGAGACAAAGGGACAGAGTTATTTGGGGACAGAGGATTCTTGAGTGAGAAATGATGATAAGAAATGAGATTATGTGTAGCATTTTCCTTAATACAAATCTTTGATATATACTTTGCTGGAAAATTTATATATCTTGAGAACGTGTCATATAAATAAAATGTAAGAAGAATTATAAAAGAATATATATGAGTGTTTGACTCTTGTAACAAAATAAGGTAATGTTGTGGTATAGATTTCAAAAGGGTGTGTATCAATGCAAGTTACATTTGTGATTTTGATTCCACTATTTCTCTCTTATTAATTAATTATTATTTTTTCTCTCTATCAGAAATTGCATTACAATTATTGGAAAAGATGTCATCACTAACAAAAATAGGTGATAGAATGGGGTGGACACCGCTTCACTGTGCTGCGCACTTCAATAACGTAACGCTGGTAAAACTATTACTCAATTGGGATAAAATGGCGGCATACTTGCAAAACAGTAAGGGCATGACGGCCCTTCACATTGCTACCAGCCGTGGACATATAAAAACAATGGAAGAGTTGATTTCTCAATGCCCTGATTGTTGTGAGATGGTCAATGGTTCAGGACAAAACGCTCTTCACATTGCTGTGGAGAGCAACAAAAAAGAAGCTGTGGATTTAATACTGAGAAATTCCTCATTTAACAGTATCATAAATGGCAAGGATTATAATGGGAACACTCCTCTGCATCTCTTGGCTATTCTTGGATATGACCATCTCCGTTCTGTAATTACTGATCCTAGAGTGGATAAAAGGGCTTACAATCTCGAAAACTTGACTGCATTGGACATAGTTTTGCGCACTCGACCATCCACGGTATGCCAATTTAATAAAATAAAAATAAAAAATACCTTTCATAAACTTTTTTTTAAAGATAATAACTTAAAAACAATGAGAAACGATGCTAATGTATGACAAAAGTTAATTTTTGGTATTGTGTGTGCTACAATAAAACTGATTCTGATTTATACATTTTAAATTATGACATTAGCGATGTTGAAATGAATGAATTAATGCAGACACCTCTAGCTGGAGAACTCAAAAAAGCTGGTGCCACTGTTGGTTTAAGGAAGGAATTTGATTAGTGAAGATGATCGATGGTTAGAGAGAGAGAGAGGAAACAAAAGATTGAACACCTCAAAAGGAAATAGAGGAAACACATTTGATTCCGATCCTCTCATAGCAATGGTAATATTTGCAGCTGGTTTTATGAGATTAATTATTATGTGATATGGATCCAAAATATTAAGCTTGTTTGATCTCACTTTCTTGGATAAGGGGTTCTATATTTTATTTTATAACAAGTTTGAAGCTAATAAAAGTGTGGTTGTTTTCCCTTGTTTTTTCTAGAAAAATGGAAGGTCTTTTTTTAAAAAAAAAAAAAAAAATTATCTTTATGGTTCATTTTGTAAAGATAAATATAATAAAATTATGCGATTATGAATATAGATTAATTTGATTTTTTTTATTTTATTTTTTTATTATTTTTTTAATGAATGATCTATACACAAGGCTCTACAGAAAATTTAAAAAAAAAAGGAAAAAGAAAAAAGAAAAAAAAAGATCATCATAAAATGGTTTTTAGATAAGAGGTGAACAAGTGGCTTTGGGTTCAGATTGGCCCAAAATGCAACTACTGTTTTGCAGAGCAAAGTTGGGAATTTTCACATATGTTTTTGTCAATTTCTTTGTTTCTAGAAAATAGCTCTCTTGCATAAAGAAAGTGATCCAGACAAAAGATCCATGCCATCTAAATGGGTAGTGTACGGGGAGGAGATATTCATCGCTGTCCGTACTCCTTTCGTCCAAGCTCCGAGTCTATCCGATCAACCTGAAAACACAACGGCAGTGAGCTACTCGGTGGTGTGTCGCCGGAAAACCCCTCCGACGGTCTAGTTAGCACACACTTAGAGAGAGGGAGAGAGAGAGAGAGCTGAATGAATGTTAAGTGTTCTCTCACCAAATGATGTTCCATGCCAGGTATGGGGGGCACAGTCATGCTTATATACTTTCTGCGTTCATCTCTGCACCCACTCGTCCATTGATACGTGGAGCTGCTCTCCCATCTGTCAGCGCAAGTCCAGCTACACACCACCTAATCAAACCGCCAAACAACATTAGCGGGAATGGGGTAGCCCGCCGGCATCACCTTGGCTTCCAATGACCGTGCTACATAACGAGCCTGGCAGCGCCACTCGCTGAGCTCCATCACAACCGAGCTCAATAGTTTCCTGGTATGACTCAGCTCTAGGCAGATTAAGCTGGTGTTCAGAAGCACCTTCCCGTCGAGCTAGATGTGCAAACCACGTAACCCGGGTTGGCCGACAATCACCTCGGCCAAGTTAGCTCGGCCCAAACTTGGAAGCAGGGACTCGACCGAGCAAACCTAACCTGGACAGGCCCAAGTTAGCTCGGCCCCAACATGGGAACTGGGCCTTGACCGAACAAACCAACTCTGGAGAAGCCCAGATAGCTCGGCCTAAACCTACTCGGACCTCTCTCTGCCCGGCTTCTACCACGGCCCAAAGCTGGAATATAAATCTCCCTCACAATTGTCCCTTAATTCCGTCTGCGCAAGCGTGACTGAGATTACATGATCTGACCGGGGTCGATCCTCCGCCCGACTTAAACCCACAAGACATTGACCGAACTAATCCTTATGCTCAGTTTCTTGAATTGCTTGGTCGACGCCTCAACTCACCATCCTGTCTCTTTAGTACTGACGCCGCTGTCATTAGGGACACACGTCCTCCGCTCATTGGCCTCAAGCAGCCAACCTCGCCGCTTCTTCATTTTTTCAAATTTTTGGCACTTCTTTTCTTTCTATAAGCTCGTCGTTTTCCCTTTCCTCTTTCCTCCTTACTGTTTCTCTTCCATTCGAGGTGCCTCAAATGCTGCAGTGCGATTCTCTCTTCCAAACACCATTCTTGCTCTGGACTGTCATCGTGCTCGAAGATTCGACTTTTGCCAATAAAAATGGTAAGTCCTTCGAATCTCTCCATTGTTTTTCATTTGAAACTTACATTGTAGGGCACAATAGCAGTAGGTTTTAGGATGTAGCACCCCAAAAACCACCTTTGGCCCCTTATCTCTCAACTGTTCTTCAACTTCCGTGATGAGCACGCAAGGATTTGGGGCGGACCGGGCTCTAGGTATTCTTTTGATCCCAAAAAACATCAAAACCGAGTAAGTTGCGAGTTTGCAAAAGCTCCTGTAGGAACCGAGGTAACAGAATACTTGACCACTCGACCGGGCTAATATTTGGTCCGCTTGAGTGGCCGAGCTTCTGGGTTTACCCTTGTGACCGAGATGGTCTGGCACTCCATTACCGAGCTAAAGTCGAGCTCGTTTTGCGCGACCGTGCTCCCACTTACACTTACACTTACTCTTACTGCAGAGTCCTAGTGGACCAGAACAAACACTGAGGCTCTCAACAGCCGAGCAACCATCAAACAAAAATTTGCCAAACCAACACCGCCGTGCTAAAACCAGCCGACTTCACATGGGGCGCTACTTCCTCGTTGACACGCCAGTCGCCCTTGCCGCGTTCAGGGAAGAATATGGCGTCCCCGCAGACGTGCATCTCGAGCTCTGCGCCGAGGACACAACCCCGTGGGGTAGACTGGATGAATGCCCCTTCACTGTGCTGTCCATAATAGATGGAGGTTTACGTTTCCCAGTTCAGCCTCTAATATGTGAGTTCCTGAGGCGTACCGAGCTAGCGCCAACACAAGTCTCCACCAACACATTCAGAATAATAAACGGCGTGGCCGAGCTAAATAACCGGCTTGGTTTGAACCTTGGGCTAGTCGAGATTCTGCGCCAATACACCCTGGGCCATACAGGCGACGGGCTTAATTATTATTTAAAGATCAGACCGGGCAAGGAGAAGATTGTAACCGGTACCCCAGATAAAGATATGCACGACGATGACTTTTTCTGGGTGTCTGGTAATTATGAGATAGCCGACGTGCCCGGCTGGTACATCAGCAAGAACTTCGGTTCGACATGTAAGCCGTGCTCACTGCTCGGTCAACCCATTTTCCATCATTGTTCTATACTAATGTCTTTTCTTCTTTCCTACTCTGCAGCTATTGAAGCCTTGCAAGCAAACTACTACAATCCCCACGAGGCTGCCATCAGAGCCGCGCTGAGGTATAGCCACCGAGACTGCCATGAACTTCTCGGCTACGTACTAAGCTACCGCTACTCGGCTTCCCGTAGAAGTAGAGTCACCGACTTTCTACGGGCGCCATCCCCACCACCTAATCCAACATTACCAGACGTGCTCTTTATCCGGCTGACCGAAGAAGAAGAGATGGCCAAGCAGAGCCGCATCAAGAACCTCATCATCGCCACATCTGCCGAGCTGCCCAGGTTCCCCCCTTGTACCTCAACAGCCGGACAGTCATCCGAGACCGTTATCGCCTTGGCATCGACCATTTCGGCGCAGGCCGGCAAGGAAGGCCGCCGAGCAGGCAAAAGGCCTTGGTCTGCTGACCCATCCGCCGAGCTCGTGGCCGAGTTGAGCACCGAGCAACCCGCAGAGGGATCTGAACCAAGTCCACCATGGCACCCGCAGCTGAAGCACCGGGGAAAAGAGATCCTGGCTAGCGCCTCTGTCAAAAGCGATAAAGAACACCTTCTGGCTTTTGACTTGACAAAAGCACTACTATTATCGAGTGATGTGGCCGGCAGTGAGCATGTTCCCGACACCTGGCTTGTCAAATCCTTGGTTAAATCCATGACCAGGGTAAGAGTTCTTCACATCTATTTAAATTTGTCACGTGTTTCCACGACTACTCTTCTTATTTGATCTCTTGCACATCCTCTTACAAGCTATCCAAAAGCAGCATCTGGTCATGGAAAGGATTCACAGGCTTCAGCAGAAGGTAACCGATGCCAATAACCAGGCCAAGAACCTTGAGACCAAGCTAGGGAGGTCGAAGGCTTCACTTGAAATGGCCAATGTTGACAATGCGAGACTCCTCGGCCAACTTGGCCGGGCCAAGCAAGAAAGGGACGAACTAAAAGCCCAACTCGCAGCCGAAAAAGAAGGGAGGAAGGCTGCTGTGGAAGAGGCCAACAATCTTAGTTTCCAGCAGGCCGAAGATAACTATACCAAGTAGGTTGAAGCCACTAAGGACATTTATTTCAAATCCGGTTGGAAGGCCGCTTGCGAAAAGCTCGGCCAATGATCGGAGACCGAGGTATTTGCTTCTCCTCCCCCAGCCTTCTTGCCGGTCTACCTATTTCCTTATGCCAATGAAGTCTTCAACGCCTTGCAAGAGGAGGCAGACAAAGAAACCGAGGAAGAGGGTAGCCAACCGGAGCTCGGCGAGAAAGAGAAGGTTCCTGTTGTTGACCTAGTGGTCACGACAGAAGGAACCAGTGACGAGTTTGCCGATCTCTCCCCTCTAGTTTAGTTTAGGCTTGTCTCTTTCAATTTTAGTCTGAAGTTTTGTAACTGGGCTACAAGCCCCACCGTATGTGTCCAATTTTCCATCAATGAAAAGTTGTTATTTTGCACTTACTTTTGCATTATCTGCTGTAGTCTTCATAGAGCCGAGAAGATTATATCGGTTATGCATACAGCCTTGTTAGTGCTACGTAAACAGTTATTCAAGCATGTAGCCGGGATAAACTCCCTAGCCGTGCTAAGAGTCATCTCAGCTAGAGGCCTGGAGTTAGGCAAATCATCAACTCCTATAGCCGGTGTAAATCATCTCGGCTAATACACTTGAGTTGGGCAAATCACCAACTCTTGCAGCCGGGGTAAATCATCTCGGCTAATACACTTGAGTTGCGCAAATCACCAACTCTTGCAGCTGGGGAAAATCATCTCGGCCAAAACCTTAGAGTTGAGCAAATCATCAACCTTTTTAGCCAAAATAAAACATCTCGGCTGAAACTTTGGAGTTAAGCAAATCATCGACTCATTTAGTCGGAATAAATCATCTCGACTGAAACTTCGGAGTTGAGCAAATCATCAACCCATTTAACCGTGCACTACATTATTTTAAATACAAGAAAGTTCCTAAACAGAAACAATTCCTTTGAGTTGGGCAAATCATCAAATGTTTTAGCCGGGGTAAACTATCTCGGCTACAACACACTAGGGCGATCACCAACTTTTCCAGTCAGGGTAAATCATCTCGGCTGGAGCCCTTGAGTTGGGCATATCACCAACTCTGTTAGCCGGGGTAAATCATCTCGGCTAAAACACAAGAATAGGCCCCGCAGACACCATATAATTTCGAAAACAACAAACTGCTTCAGCAAAGATAATTCACTTCTATTACATTGACAAAAGAGTATTACATTCAGAAGTGTAGGGAGAACAAATCCTTCAAAAAATTACATAAGAATGATAAATACTAAAAATAGTACAGTTTGAGGTTGACCTCATTCCATGGCCGGGGTACGCTTTTGTTTTCCAAACCTTCTAAGTGGTATGCCCCTTTGCCCGCCAGACCGGTTACCTTGTAGGGCCCTTTCCCGTTTGCCCCTAGCTTGCCTTCGCCCGACACCAGTGTGTTGCCCATGACCTTCCTTAAAACCCAGTCGCCCACTTTAAACGGTCTGGGGTGCACGGTTTTGTTGTATTTCCTGGACAATTCTTGCTGGTATGCGGCCACGTGGATCAAAGCTTTGTCTCGGCACTCATCAACTAGGTCCAATTCCAGGTTGACTGCTTCAGAGTTCATCTCGGGCTCAAAATTTTCACTGCGGATGGTGGGCATGCCGATTTCCAATGGGATGACCACCTCCATGCCGTATGCCAGTGCAAAAAGAGTTTTCCCGGTGGATCGCCTCGGGGTCGTCCGATATGCCCAAAGGACACTTGGGAGTTCCTTTGCCCATTTTCCTTTGGCTTTCTCAAGTCTTTTTTTCAACTCATCAAGAATGGTCTTGTTTGATGCTTCGGCTTGGCCGTTGGACTGCGGGTAAGCCGGAGTGGAGTTGTAGAATTCGATCTTCAATTCCTCACAAAATCCTCTGAATAAGCGCTCGTCAAATTAGGTGCCATTATCAGAGATCACAATCTTGAGGATGCCAAACCGCGTTACCACATTCTGCCAGACAAACCGTTTGATGTTTTTCTCCTTGATGGTCGTTAAGGGCTCAGCTTCAACCAATTTGGTGAAGTAATCCGTAGCCGCAATGAAGAACTTCCGGTTGCCTGGTGCCGTTGGGAGTGGTCCCACTATGTCTAGCCTCCACATTGCAAAAGGCCAAGGGCTTACGGGAGGAAGAAGTTCTCTAGCCGGCTAGTGAATTTGGTGGGCGAACTTCTAGCACTTCTTACGTTTTCTAACATATTTTTGAGCGTCCGCTTGCATGCATGGCCACCAATATCCTTGCGAGATAGCTTGGTAGGCCAAAGATCTTCCCCTGATGTGACTTCCACATATGCTTTCATGAATCTCGTACAGGAAAACTTCCACGCTATTTGGGTGTACACACTTGAGGTAAGGACTGATGAATGACTTGTTGTATAAAGCGCCAGATGGAGAGATCCAAAACCGCTTTGACTTCACCCGAACTTTATGCGTTTCCTTTTTATCGGCCGGAAGGGTCCGTTCTTTCAAGAAGAGGATAATAGGGTCCATCCAAGAAGGGCCAAGCTCGATGCAGAGTACTTCTGTCTGCTCGGGTTCCTCGATACTAGGCCTTGGAAGAACTCAATCAGGAGAGGACTGGGAGATGTTCTGTCGACCATGGAAGCTAGACTGGCTAATTCATCCGCACGGCCGTTTTCTTCACGACCAATTTGTTGGACCCTAATTGCCTGGAATTGCTTGATATGTTCTCTTACCAGAGCTTGATACATGGCCATTCAGTCGTCTTTGGCGTCGTAGGCCCCGGACACTTGGTTGACAACAAGTTGGGAGTCATTGTAAACCATTAGCTCAGATGCGCACAATTGAAGCGCGCTCTTTAGCCTGACCAATAGCGCCTCGTACTCAGCCTCATTTTTTGACGTAGGGAGTCCGAGTGTGATAGAGTGTTCGATGGTCAGACCATCTGGTAAGATCAAAACTATGCCTAGTCCGGCACCGTGACAATTTGAGGCTCCATCTACAAAAAGTTTCCACATTTCACCGACGAAAAGTTTCCAACACTCTGAGGGGTCTTGGGAGGCTTGAAGGTTGATGGGATCACAGTCGCTCGGTTGTTCGGTTTCAGGTTTGTTGTTGTTCGGTTCCACTTCATCCGCCCTCGGCGATGCGGCACTGGACCCAACAGGTTGGTCTGTTATGCCCAAGTCCGTCGTCGCATTGCCAGGCTGCTGTACTATTCCGACAGGAGGTTCTATGGACGGGTGCGCAAGTTCCGCCCGCAAGTTCCCACAGACGGCGCCAATTGTACGGGGATGAGATATTCGTCGCTATCCGTACTCCTTTCATCCAAGCTCCGAGTCTATCCGATCAATCTAAAAACACAACGGCAGTGAGCTACCCGACGGTGTGTCACCGAAAAATCCCTCTGACGGTCTAGTTAGCACACACTCAGAGAGAGGGAGAGAGAGATAGCTGAATGAATGTTAAGTGCTCTCTTACCAAATGATGTTCTATGCCAGGTATGGAGGGCGCAGTCATGCTTATATACTTTCTGCGTTCACCTCTGCACCCACTCGTCTATTGACACGTGGAGCTGCTCTCCCATCTGTCAGCGCAAGTCCAACTACACACCACCTAATCAAACCGCCAAACAACATTAACGGGAATGGGGCTGCCCGGCGGCATCACCTCGGCTTCCAATGACCGTGCTACATAACGAGCCCGACAACGCCACTCACCGAGCTCCATCACAACTAAGCTCAATAGCTTCCCGGTATGACTGAGCTCCAGACAGATTAAGCTGGTGTTCAGAAGCCCCTTCCCGCCAAGCTAGATGTGCAAATCGCGTAACCTAGGTTAGCCGACAATCACCTCGGCCAAGTTAGCTTGGCCCAAACTTGGAAGCAGGGACTCAACCGAGCAAACCTAACCTAGACAGGCCCAAGTTAGCTCAGCCCCAACATGGGAACTGGGCCTCGACCGAACAAACCAACTCTGGAGAAGCCCAAATGGCTCGGCCTAAACCTGCTCGGACCTCTCTCTGCCCGGCTTCTACCACGGCCCAAAGCCGGAATATAAATCTCCCTCACAAGTAGGATTTTCTGCTCCAAATCTTCCATCCCAAAAACACTTCTTTAAATGAATAAAAAAGATTTGAATAAAGGATCCCTTGCTATTTAGATGGACGGGATCCTCTGTCCCAAATCTCTCCTGTCCCAAAGGACATTTCCATTACAATGAATTTCATTGTACAATAATTAATAATATTTTATTTTTTGATCAATTTTCTAAAAGAATCACTCAATAAACATTTCAACCGTATCCAGATCACCTATGGTTCGGTACTAATATGGGTTTAGTATAGAAAGCTGTCCCAATTGAAAGAGATCAAAAACTCCAAATTTAGTCTATATCTAAAGAATGACAATTTTAATTTTTTAGTATAAAATTAGTTGTGAATCAGCTGAGATGCATCCCCGTCTTTAAATTGAATGGGCACACACATACACACATTTGGAAAAAGAAAGTGAGTTTGGAGCCAAACCTCATAATTAAAAAAACAACGGGTCGTTTGTTTTGAGTTAAGTAGATGGAAGGGGATTAGAATGGTGAAGGTGTTATTTAATGTTGTGTTTGTTTGTAGAGTTGGGGAGTGGATTAGGATGGTGCAGGTGATATAGATGAAGGTTGTGGAGGGTATTGAGATGGAGGTTGGGGAGATGATATTAGAAAAATAGTGAGGGGATTAGAAATATTTTTATTTCTTTTATTTGTTATATATTGGGAATTATTTTATAAATATTAATGTTTAATTTTTTATATTTTTTTATTTGTTTTATTATTTTATATAAAAATAATTTAACAATTCATACACTAACAACTATCATCAAAACAAACATAATTTTACTTAATTTCCTCACTAACAATCCCTTCACTATAAATCTCTTCTATTCAACCTCTGAAAACAAACGGTACCTAGCAGTGCATTCCCTCTGTATGCTTCTCAACATTTTCTTTCTCAACTTTGAACTTACATACTTTGGTAGGTAAACGCTAGATGAAATTTATAAGGTGCATTTAGTTACACCGTAGTAGCTTATACAAATTACAGATGAAATAGGTTGACAAGGACTATCTTTTAAAGTTCTTGATGTAAGAGTACACGGTTAAAAGGTTGTTTGAAATGATTAAAATAAGTATATTTTTTATCTTTTTATAAAAAGATGTGCAGAAAAGTAGAGAGGTGATGCGATGGAAAAAAGATAAAAAGATAAAAAGATGGATTATTTTAAAGGAAAATGTTTGAGGGCCACAATTTTTGTGGCCACAATGGCTCAAAACTGCCAAAATGACGTCGTTTTGGGTGCTAAACATGCCAAAATGACGTCGCTTTGACAGTTTTAAGCCATTGTGGCCATAAAAATTGTGGCCCTTTAGCATTGTTGTATTTTAAAAATGCCAAACTTGGCCTAAATCTCTCATGAATGCATCCAGGGCCGGCCCCGAGTTTTTGAAGGCTTAAGGCGAAATCAAAAAAGGGAACTTATATTCATAAAAATAAAAATAAAAATAAAAATCACCTTGCTTGGTACCGTTACCGCCGATTGATACCAAAATAGATATCAAAATGTATTCATTCCAGAGTATCAAAAAAGAGAAAAGAAAAAAGAAAGTTACCGAAAGGTATAGCTCAAATCAACAAAACAAATTAATTAATCAACAAATCTAATTAATATAATGAAATGTTCTAGCGGTATGAAGCAAACATAAATGATTTCACAGTGTTAAATTGAAGAGTGGGATAATAATTTTGCTTCATCAACAGTGTAAAACAAACATAAATGAAAAGGAAATATGACTATATAATTATTTTTTTATACAAAACACACAATCACTCACTATTTGATAAAAAAAAAAAAAATTGTGGAACACAATTTAATGAAACAAAATTAGGGAAACTTAATTCAATTAAAATATGATAAAGACATAGGGTAAAATTATTTATTCCATTAAAATCTGATAGTTTATAAGGTGCATTTAGTTACACCGTAGTAGCCTATACAAATTACAGATGAAATAGGTTGACAAGGACTATCTTTTAAAGTTCTTGATGTAAGAGTACACGGTTAAATCTCTCATGAATGCATCCAGTGCAGGCCCTGAGTTTTTAAAGGCTTAAGGCAAAATCAAAAAAGAGAGCTTATATTCATAAAAATAAAAATAAAAATCACCTTGCTTGACATCACTACCGCCGATTGATACCAAAATAAATATCAAAATGTATTCATTCTAGAGTATCAAAAAAAAAGAAAAGAAAAAAGAAAGTTACCGAAAGATATAGTTCAAATCAACAAAACAAATTAATTAATCAACAAATCTAATTAATATAATGAAATGTTCTAGCGGTATGAAGCACACATAAATGATTTCACAGTGTTAAATTGAAGAGTGGGATAATAATTTTGCTTCATCAGCAGTGTAAAACAAACATAAATGAAAAGGAAATATGACTATATAATCATTTTGTTATACAAAACACACAATCACTCACTATTTGATAAAAAAAAAAATTGTGGAACACAATTTAATGAAACAAAATTAGGGAAACTTAATTCAATTAAAATATGATAAAGACATAGGGTAAAATTATTTATTCCATTAAAATCTGATAGTTTATGAGAGAAAAATTAGATATATTATATTATTTGGGTCAACTATACTTGAATATGTTGTAATTAATTTTTTTCAATTGGGTCTAACCGTATTTGTGATTAAGCATTTTTTTTAATTGGGCCCAATAGAATTTTTTAGAACCCTTTAGACTAACCCTAAATCAACAAAAATAAATTGAGCCTAATTAAATTTTGAAGGGGAACTTACTGATAAGTCCCATGTAACAAGTTCAAAACCCAATTAATCCCAAAACAAAATACTTGCACCAATTAGTCCAACACATTTTTAATTGTTACCAAAAAATCCTTTTTTTTTTTTTTTTTAATTTATAGACACTGTTCACATCTTACTACCGTCGGACTTCCGTTTAACGGTCGCCGGAGACTCACCGGAATGTCTAGAATATTGCCGGAAAAAAAAAATTAAAAAACATGTTATGAAACTGTAAAATTTTACAGTTCTAAAGAATGTTATAAAACTGCAAAATTTTACAGTTTTAAACCATGATTCATTCCAGCACCAAAAAAAAAATTTGAAACTGCAAAATTTTACAGTTTTCACCGCCTGTAACTAAAACACGAAAACTGCTTGTTCAGAATTCGAAAATTTTCTCCATTAGAACAGAAAAACAGAAGTGTATAGCAGAGAGAGAAAAAAAAAATTAGATCGAAGGGGAAAGACGGATGTCTAACCAAATCTGTGTAGATCTACTCAGATCTGATGTAGATCTGAGTAGATCTATATCAGATCTAAGTAGATCCATTCATCTTCTTCATCGGAAAATATATCATCTTCTTCGTCGAAAAATATATCATCTTCTTCGTCGGAGTTGATTTCAATGTTTGGTGGTTATCAATGAACCCCGATCAATGGAGAAAGATATGATCACCGGTGGTCCTCTTCCATGACAAACATGGTGACAGAAAAATGTAGAAAAAAAAACGAGAGAGAAAGGGAAGCAAAAAGCAGAGAGAGAGAGGAAAGGACTTTTGGGTGTAGTGAAAAAGTTATGGGATTAAATGGAGATCACATGTTTCCCATGGGACCTATGGGTAATTTCCCCAATTTTGAATATGCTACTAAACGGAGGCTAATGAATTGGAAGCTCTATTTTGGGGCCAAATTTTGCGGCCTAAGACCTTGGATGCATGCATGAGATCACAGGTGGCCGAAGCTGAAGGTGATGGCACACCTCGTGTTTTGAAGACCTAAGGATACTTTGAATCAAGTTCATGTTTCATTCATGCACCAAATTCGTTCAAAGGTTTTTAAAGTTGTCATACTCTTCAAAACACAAGTTATAATTCTTATATAATTAGTTTCTTTTTCCACAATTGCTATTTCTAAGAATATCTTAAATTTAAAATTATAAGTCAAATCACTTTCTTTTTAGTTTTTCAAACAAAGTTTATAGGTCAAAAATTAAAATAAAATAAAAAATTTAAAGACCTAAAACTACTTTGAATCAGTTTCACTTTTCATACACGCATCAAATTCATTCAAGGGATCTAAAGTATGTGACTCTTTAGAACACAAGTTGTCATGCATATGTAGAGTACTTGTTAATGCAAATTTTTGGAAGCTGAAATTGATAATCAGAAAATAAAGTTTATAGTATTCCTTTTATAGCTTTCCAATAATTAATTTCTTTTTTAATAAAAAAAAAACTTATTTGACTTGTTTTTGCCTCATAAGTTGTATGCAAATTTTTTTCCAAACACACCAACACAAATTTTCAAAATGAAAAAAAAAAAAAAAGTAAAGAAAAGAAGAAATTATAAATAGTCTTCATAAATTGCAACAAATTATAACTAGTTCTTTTTTACACAATTGCTACTTCGAACATGGCGCAAGGAAAGAAGAGGAGGAAAATTCTTAATATCTTGAATTTACAAAGTCAAAACATCTCATATTTGGTCTTTTTGATAAAATGTATATTTACAACTTATTCAAGTCAAAACATGAAATTTCATACCGAAGCATACGCATTTAAAAAAATTATGATCTTCCATCAAAAAATTTTAGCTTGTTTTGTTTTTTTTTCTCTATTTAAAATAAGTTCAAAAGCTAGCTTTTTGAAGTAGTGTTTAGTGGTTGTGGTGAGAACACCCTCTTCTCTCTAATTAGCTTTAAGCTAGACAAGATTAGTAATCAAGACATGCCATCGTACTAAAAAAAGGCCCACAATAATTTATGATTACTATATTTGCTTAATGATTTTCTAGAAGATTCAAAGCATTCAATATACACATTTCAATCATACCTCAATCACCTATGACCGATTGCTAATAAGTAGGAAAAGTTCTCAATGAAAAGAGGTCGAGAATTGAATATTTTAATTTTTTCAGTTAAAGGAAAATGATGTGAAGGTGACTTTTCACACGCTAACTTAAAAAAAAGAAAAAAAAAAGTGTGTGATTGCCCAACCTAATACTCAAAAGAATTAAAAAAGTAAAGTGCACTCTATTTGGGTTGGATGCTTCTTGACATTTTCTTCTTGTATGTATGTGTTTTGGTAGGTTAAATCCATGCTCATGCATGTTGTCATGCACTTGAACTATACTTTTATATACTCAGTTTTCTTGTCCACAAGAGGGAGAAAATGAGGAGGAAAGTTCTTGAGGAGAAAGTGAGAGAGAAAATGAGGAGGAAAGTTCTTGAGCAATACTACAAATTAATTTAAAAAGCATGAGTCAACGAACATATATTACATTATCTTTGAATATTTACGAGAGAAAATTTTTTTAAAAAAATGATTTATTAAGTTAGGAGAAAAAAAGAAAAGAAAATAAAACCTCTTGTTTGGATAGATTGTACAAAAGAAACAAAAACAAAAAACTCTTATAAGTTATGTTACCAATATAACCTTTTATGTTTTAGTTTTTTTAGTGCCTAGATGGGCAATTTTGGTATAATATGAAATTAGTAATCATCTTATTTGGGTGCCTCTATTTACGTATCACATTTTTTCTCAAGACACACTATTAATTTGTTATTTTTTTTATTATAATAATAACTTTATCTAAAATGACCAAAATGATTACAAAAGAATATCAATACACACCTTAGTTGAATACACAACATTCAAATCCTAACCCTAGCCACCATTGTTGCAGCCGCCGCCATTTCGCCGCCGCTGCCTCGTCCCCCCTCTCTAACTCCGGTGAATCCCCATCACCACAAACCCTCGCCAGCGATCTCTCTCTTTCTCTTTCGCGATCTGTATTCTCGCTATCTGCAAGGTGGTTGGTTACGGGGCTAGTGACAGAAGGGAGGCAAGACTGGGTTAGGAAGCGGACAGCGGCAGAGCACGAGTGAGAAAAGGGGTTGACAGTGGTGAAGGTGATCTACGAAAGGAGGGGATGACGGGGCTGGGAATGAGGTAACGGCAAACGCGAGGGAGGAGAGAGGGGTTGAAGACAGTGGTGGCGATCTGTGAGGTGGCGGGTCTCTAGGAATGGAGGCGACTTACGGGACTGGGAGGTAAACAGCGACAGTTGCAAAGACGGAATGAAGAGTTGACGGCGGTGGCTATGGTTGGCGTTGATGGTGGTTGTCAGTGATGGTTGTTGTCGCTAGTGGTAAGTGTCTAACAGTTAGGGTTTTTTTTTTTAATTTGAGGTGTGCACTAAGTGAGTGGTGTGGGGCTAATGGCAAAAATGAAATGTTGTCGTGTGTGTTGAGAAAAATTATTTTTTTTGAAATTATTAAAAGTGTGAACTACGTAGTGGTATGCCTTGAGACTAAATGTTGTAACAACCCTGATTCACGATTAGTAGTGACGGAAGGGAGGCGAGACTGGGTTAGGAAGTGGACAACGGCGGAGCACGAGTGAGAAGAGGGGTTGACAGTGGTGAAGGTGATCTACGAAAGAAGGCGATGACGGGGCTGAGAATGAGGTAACGGCAAACGCAAGGGAGGAGAGAGGGGTTGAAGACAGTGGTGGCGATCTGTGAGGTGGCGAGTCTCTGGGAATGGAGGCGACTTACGGGACTGGGAAGTAAGCAGCGACAGTTGCAAAGACGGAATGAAGAGTTGACGGCGGTGGCTATGGTTGGCGTTGATGGTGGTTGTCAGTGATGGTTGTTGTCGCCGGTGGTAAGTGTCTAACAGTTAGGGTTTTTTTTTTTAATTTGAGGTGTGCACTAAGTGAGTGGTGTGGGGCTAATGGCAAAAATGAAATGTTGTCGTGTGTGTTGAGAAAAATTATTTTTTTTGAAATTATTAAAAGTGTGAACTAAGTAGTGGTGTACCTTGAGACTAAATGTTGTAACAACTCTGACTCATGATTAGCGTTAATCCATTCTTAATTATGCCTAATAAGAAATTTAGGAGAAGTTTTGTATCACATGTTGTCTTATTTGTGTTTATATCTATTTAGCGTAGAAAGATCTGTTTATGTTTTCGTTTTGGCTGCCAATTGAAGGCCTTATTGGTATCCGATTTAGAAATTGACTTGATTTACGTGTTAATTAGAATTTTTATAATTTTACGGTAAGTTCAATCGAAGTTTGATTCAGAATGAAATAATTAGAATAATTAATGCTCATTTGATTAGTGGTAAGCCTAATTAATTAGTCCACTATCCAAGCCTATATAAGGCTTCTATATGTATCTCAACTCATCTTTCTTCATCATTTTGTTGATACCAACCGTAAGAGAGAGAATAGGAGATTAGAGCCAACCTTGAAGAGAATTGAAGACAAGCTAGCAACTACTAGAAGAATTGAAAGAAATTGGTTAGATTAAGCAAGAGATCACTAGAATTTAAGGGATTGTGGACCCTAGGTAAGGAATCAACTCTTAAGCTTTATGTTAGACTCACTTAAGTAAGGAACTAAGATAATTAAGTGAATCAATGCATGAATTAAGCTAATGAACTAGAAGAGAAGAGCAAAATCATGCATGCATGTTCATTTGATCATAATTGAAGTTATTTTCAAAAGAATTCTCACATGCATGTTAGTATCTTGGTTTTGTTCAAAGAATTCAACATGTTTTAGAGCTAAATATCTTATTTGATCATGATTCGGAAACTTGGAGCTCAAATCATTTCATCCATGTTATGTTCATGTTATGTTTTCACATTTTAAGCTTGATTTTGTACAATTGCATATTATTGGGCCTTGATTTTGAGTAATGATTCTTACTTTATGGTGTCTTGCAAGTTTATAAGAGTTTCCTTAAGTTTTTTGCCCAAGAAACCATAATTTACAACTTTGGGGTTGAGTTTGAAACTTGGAAGCAATTCTGGAAATTTCAAAATTTTGCTTCCAGGCTCAAGCGACAAATTTTACGCTCGAGCGACCACCTTTATTTTTGCACTTCCGCTCGAGCGACCAAAAGTTTGCTCAAATGTGAAATACATGCTCCTAGAAGTTTGCGTGTTTTGCAGGCCTCTTGAGCGACAAAAGTTGCGCTCGAGCAAGGGCATGAGTCTCACGCTTGAGCGAGCGTCGAATAGAAAAATCATATAAACAGCACTTTTGCAAAGTTTGCAAATCGCTCGAGCGAAAGAATGTACGCTCGAGTGACCACTCGCATTTTGCATGTCCGCTCAAACGAGACCCCTGTTTCCAGCATTTCTAACTAAGTGTTTTCGAATGCATTTTTGCATCCTCATTACATCCTAGGCATTCTTAGACCTATATTAAGACACAATAATGAAAATAAAGGCTAGAAACACACTAAGAACAAAATGAAACAAGTTATATACAATCCAAGCGTGCGTTTCAGTTTATGTATCTGTTATGTATTGATGTAGGTCATGCGCCATAAACCGTTTGATTTGCCTACTCTGTCTGTCTGCATCCAGAGCCAACTTTGAGTAATAACTTAGTAAAGCTATTTTCAACTTTATTTACTTTCTGTAAGATAAAATAAGATCTATTTGTTGAAATGCTATGTTCTGTATAATGAATGATTGTCTAATTTTTGACAATGTATTCGTGACATCCTTAGTATCATGTGATATCTGTTAGCTGTTACTCGATATCGGAGGTTCCATTGTGGAACTTATTATGTCTTCACTCTATTACCCATACCGGAGGCTCCATCATGGAGCTTAGCATATTTGTTATCTGTTACCCGGATCTGGAGGTTCTTTTATGGAACTGGTTACTCATAACCACCATCTGTTCTGTATCTGTTTTGTATTTGTTCCGTTAGCGCTAATGGATGTACCACGTATGATTAAGCATGAACTCTGACTTCCGTATATGACTTGAATAAGAACAAGAATATGTATATGAATCTGAAATTTTGATTTTCTGAATCTAAAATGGACATCATTCATCAAATTCTTTACTCTGTTATTATTCACTAGACTCCTTCTCACTATTTATATTATGTATGTAGGTGATCAGGCACATGACTAGGCCCAGAGTTGAAGGCCTAGGATTCTATTTTGTCATCCAACTATCGTGCCTCCCGAGGAGGTTCCCTTTTGTGAGCGAGTCAAGTTTAAATGGCTTGTGTATAAAACCTTTTCTTCCCTTGGGTATAGAACAAGTTTTTTGCTATTTGTATATTAGGCTAAGTCCCTTTTGGCTATATCGGTAATGAATGTGACGAAGACTGTTGTATTTGATGTCACATATATGTGTATAAAGTTTATAATTCTCTATCTCATATATGTCAACACAGCTCAATGGACTATGTATGTTTATATATTGTTTCCCCAACCCCTAATTATATGTTATTCTGTTAAGAGGCCTTTGATAATTCAAGGATTATTGGCCGGCTACGACGCTAAACCTCTAGGGGCGAGTTTGAGTCGTGACAAATGTGGTGTGTAAATAGAGGCACATATCTTATTTCTTTTCTCTTCCAATATCTCTAATTATGGAGGGATTAAAAAAGTGGGCTATAAGGCAAATCAATTTTCATTATTTCTCTCATATATAGTAATCTAAACAAGTGATTAGGACTAAGATAAATTGTTTTTTTTTTTTTCTTTCTAAAATCACACAATCCAAAAGGATTGTTAGTATTAGGTTTCTTCTATCTTAATTCATTCATAGTCATTGATTTATGTAAAAAAATTGAGATATTAGAATCTTGACACATAATTAAATGATTATAAGTGAATTGTGACAAAGGAACATAATTTTTTGGATGGAGGGCTCTCAACTAGAGATGACTATTTTAGTCCGATTTGCAGAGACATGTCCATACCTGTCTGAATGGGACGGATTTTACTTGACTCGACACATATATGGGACAGGGTAGATTATATTTTAGTCATCCGCAACGGGGGTGGGACGGGGGCCTCTCCCGATTCAAACTCGACCCGATATAATTAATAATATATATATATATATATAATATAACTAGCATATCACCTGTGCTATGTACTTGATTGAACAATGAGATTTATTGAACCAGTATTGTCTTTGACCACAATATTAACATTGTATCTAATAAAAAATAAAAAATAAAAACTTGTTGAAAGAAAATATTGTATTTAATAAAAAATTAAAACACTTCTTAACAATTATTTACCTAAAGAAAATTGCCTCGTTATAATATCAATATCATAATGCATGCAGTGACGACAAACAACGTGACCATAATGATATTCAACTTTTTGATAGTAACTTTTGCACAAACCGATCCAAAAGTTGTCAACATCAATTTTTTCGATGTATCCAATTATTCAAAAATATGAAACCTACAAAATATTTGAAAAAACATAAATTAATATCTCTCTATAAACGAATATATATACAGATCGTTTAACTTTTATTACTTGGGATGATAACAATTCTTACCTTAGGTATAGGTGTAAAATCACGTATTTGAATTTTTTTGGCATTTGATATTACCAATGACCATGAAATTGAGAATCCATTTTTTCAATTCCAAGATACCAACTTTTGTGATATAGGATTCATAGCAAGCCTAGATAGACATCAATATATATATATATATATATAATTGTGAGAGTTATATTGTCATATGTAATTGGTTAATATTATACAATCATAATATACCACACTTGAATATGATTTGTATAACGAAATGAATAATTAGTATATAACTTGCTGTATTTGCATGTAACAAGACATGGACCTAGAAGTTGAGAAAAGATAATTTATCAATATCAATATTTGTCTATGCATCTATATATTATAAAAGTAAATGAAAAATAATCTTACCATAATAATCTTTAACCGTTAATCCAGTGGCAAATAAAATATTATCATTTTCTAGAGTATGATATAGTTGCATGCTATCAGTTGTTGCAAACGCGCCCCATAAAGTAAGTCTTACTAATGTGAAACTGTTTTTGCAATTAAAAAAAAAAGTTAAATCATTTGTAGAGTATTTCAAATTTGGTAAAGACGCAAAAATATATTATGGTATCATAATCAGTATCAAGTAGTAGAATATCTCTTTTGTAATTATCACGATTTGCAATACCTTGACATTCAGTTACACTAAGAACCAAGCCAATTACATCTTCATAATTTAACATTGACATATTTATTATTTTGACAGTTTCAATTTTTTCTATTAGTAATAAACTATGTAAATATGTAATCTAGATAAGTATTATTTAATAAAAATAACGTATCTATTAATGGAACATCTTGATGAAGAAATTGACCAATGTCTAATAATTTTTACAATTTTTTAAAGACTCAATTACAATTTTTTGCAAGACAACATATAATCTAATCATCAAAAAACATAGAAATTGTCACAACTCAAACAAAGCAACGAAGTGAATTGGTAATTGAAAAATATAATTATTTGTTTTTCAAAAAATGTCGTGAGTTAAAAATCCAATCTTGAATTAAGTTAATTGATAGTTAAAAAGTGCAACAAAAATTTTTTTTCAAAAAATACAGTGAATTAAAAAATTCAATTACAAAATATAATCTAATCATCATCATCAATAGTGGATACTTTATGTAAACATAGTGAATACAATACAATTACAATCACAAAATACAATCTAATCATCATTAATAGTGGGTTTTTTTATGTGAACTTAATAAATACAATCTATTTTTTTTTTCAAAAAACATAAATTAAAAATAGATTCACCATGTGATTGTATTCAAAAAACATAAATACAATCTCCCCCCTGCAAAAAGCATAGATTAAATGGAGTGTAGAAAAACACAATCATTAAAAAAAATAAAATCACCGTGTGATCAAAATGGAGTATTAAAAAAACACAATCACAAATTAAGCTAATTAAAAAAAAGAAAAGAAAAGAAAAAAGCAATGAATTCATAAAGCATAGTGAGTTAAAAACCCAATCAGAAATTAAGCTAATTAACAGTTCAAAAAGAACAACCGTTTGTTTTTTTTTTTTTATATAAAAAAAATACAATGAGTTAAAAATCTAATTATCATCATCAATAGTGCGTAATTTATGTGAGCCTTTTTTTTATTAATAAAAACATAGATTAACAATACTATCACCATATTAAAAAATAAATTACGTCCAATCAAATCACAAAATACAATTCAATCATCTTCAATCAATTAGAGTGTAAAATATAATTATCGTATTGAAAAACAAAGAAGTTAATTGGTAATTAAAAAATAAAATTAATTTTTTTTTAAAAAAATTACAAATTAAGTTAATTGATAGTTAAAAAACATAACATTTTTTTTTAAAAAAAATACAGTGACTACTTTATTTGAATCTAATAAATACAATCTATTTTTTTTTTTTTCAAAAAACATAGACTAAAAATACAATCACACGGTGATTGTATTCAAAAAATATGAATAGAATTTTTTTTTTTCTTTCAAAAGACACATATTAAATGGAGTGTAAAAAAACATAATCATTTAAAAAATTAAAATCACCATGTGATCAAAATGGAGTGTAAAAAAAAAAAAAAAACAATCACATTTTTCCTCATAAAAAAAAAGCAATGAAATCACTTGATAATTAAAAAATACAATTATTTTTTTTTATCAAAAAGTATAATGAGTTAAAAACCCAATCACAAATTAAGAACAACCATTTTTTTTAAAAAAAAAATACAGTGAGTTAAAAACCCAATTACAAAAAATAATCTAATCATTATCATCAATGGTGCGTACTTTATATGAATCTCTATTTTTTTTTCCCAAAAAACATAGATTAAAAATAAAATATTGAAAAATAAACAAGTTTTAATCACAATCACAAAATACAATCTAATCATCATCAATAATTAATATTTTATGTGAACCTAATCAATTTAAAAATATAATCACCATATTAAAAAATAAATGATTTACTCATAGACTTTGAAATGTTTTTCTTCCAAAATTCTGTCCCAAAGCTGCTGTCGCTGTGATCGGAAGGCCCCAAGATTCAGTCTTACTTTATGTGAACTCTCTCTCTCGTCCAAAAATTTTCTTTAGGTTGCTGTGTGCTGTGTAATAATGGGCCCAAATTTTTTCTTTAGGTTGCAGTATGATGTGGTAGGGTTTAGGTTAGTAGGTAGTATTGGGTAATAATAGGTAAGAGGGTTTAGGATAATACATAAATTTAATGGGTAATAATGCGTAAGAGGGTTTAGGGTAATGTGGAAATATATATATATATATATATTTTTTTTAATCAAAAAATTAATAAATTAGAATTGGAATAATGGGGCTTCCACAAGGTTTGTGGGTTAAAAAGACCATTTTCCTTACATAATATATTAGATTATATATGTACGGGGAGCAAATATTCCGGCAAGCCCGTACTCCTTTCTTCCGAGCTCCGTCTCTGTCCGATTACCTGCGTACACAACGGCGGTGTGTGGCCGGAAAACCCCTCCGACGATCAAGTTAGACACACACCAGGGGATAGACAGAAAGAAGGGAAAGTGTTGAGTGTTTAGTGTATGTCTCACCAAATGTTCATCTGTCAACGTATGGGGGGCGCAGACGTGCTTATATACCTTCTGCGCCCCAAATCTACTCCCAGTGACCTCTCAACACGTGGCATTGCTATCCCATCTGCCAGCATAAACCTTGCTGAGCACCACCTAACCCAACTGCCTGCCCATTCTCCTGGGAGCTCGACAGCCGGGTAGTTCCATCTCGGCCATCGTCTGCAATGCTGCGCTTTATGCCCAAGTACTGCAATAGCTAAGCTCAGATGAGGACCGGACTCGGCGGCATCTCGGCAAAGCCGAGCTCGGGACAACTCACGCTTGTCTGCGGTCGACCTACCTGCCGAGCAAACAGGTACCTCGATCCAACCTTGCCTTTCCTGGCGCTGGACTTTTCACCTGACCGGCTTCGTAACCACGGATCCTTGCAGCTCGGTCAATCCACGCGCTGCCTTAACCGAGCAGCTTCCTTCAAGGCTGGGCCACAAAACTTGGCCCAACACCTGTTCGGCCCAAATCTGTCTAGCACAACTCTGTCCGGCCCAAATTTGCCCGGCCTAATTCCATATCATTAATCTCCCTCTCAATATATAAGAAGGAAATAAAAAAATTCTGTGATTCTATTTAAATATAAATAAATAATAATTCTTAAAAGTCTCACTATTTATATATATGGAAACAAGAGAAATTATTTAGTGTGTTAAGGATTTAAATGATTCTCAATTTTTTTAACTATTTGAAATATGGTTGGATATCCGTAGATATCCAAGGGGGCTGATGAAGAAATTGACCGATGTCTGATAATTTTTACAATTTTTTAAAGACTCAATTACAATTTTTTGCAAGACGACATATAATCTAATCATCAAAAAGCATAGAAATGGTCACAACTCAAACAAAGCAACGAAGTGAATTGGTAATTGAAAAATACAATTATTTGTTTTTCAAAAAATGTCGTGAGTTAAAAGCCCAATCTTGAATTAAGTTAATTGATAGTTAAAAAGTACAACAATTTTTTTTTTTCAAAAAATACAGTGAATTAAAAAATCCAATTACAAAATATAATCTAATCATCATCATCAATAGTGGATACTTTATGTAAACATAGTAAATACAATCCAATTACAATCACAAAATACAATCTAATCATCATTAATAGTGGGTATTTTATGTGAACCTAATAAATACAATCTATTTTTTTTTTCAAAAAACATAAACTAAAAATGCAATCGCTTGTATTCAAAAAACATGAATACAATTTATTTGTTTTTTTTTTTTTCCTTCAAAAACTATGATTGGATGGTATACTTTTACTCAAAAGTGTTTATTACTAAAAATAAAAGGATAATTCTTTGTGTATAATATATATCATATGTAATCTTATATAAAATTAAATTATGTAAATTTTTACAAATTTATATAATTAATTTCCAAAAAATGCATAAATTGAATACAAATTCGCATAATTACGTAAGTTTTCACAAACTCATGAGAATTTGTATTTAATTTATGTATTTTTGTAAGATCACTTATGTAAATTTGTGAAAACTTATATAATTTTGTGTAGAATTGATGCATTGTTGTTGGCTACATATTTTGTATAAGCTAATCACAGTTTAACACGTGACAGGATGAAGGTAATATGAAAAGACAATTCAAGTCTTCAATCATAATCACACACGTGACAGTTAGCATTGGTTATTATGGATCTATATAGTATGGAATCAGCAGAGAGGTGCAAGATGACGTGGCCTTAACAGTTACTCATATTTAAATTCAAATATCAGGAGGGAAGCCTAACTGCAGACATGGCGTAGTGGAGCTAACTGTGAGGAAACATGATCAGCAATCATGGAATGATGATTTGACGGTTAGAAGCTCATTTCGATGGTTACCATTGAGAATTATAAATAGCAGAGAAGGTCCTAGAAAGAGCCTCCAGACTCAGATCCAAAAAACCAGTTTTGTCTACTTTATTTTCCTTTCCAGTTTTTATATTTCTTGTTCTTTACATTCCTGTACTTTAAATTTCTACATTGCACTTCGTTCATAGGAGTAGTTTCAATTAGTCTGTCACTGTAAACCTCTACGAGGCTGATTTGGATCTTTGTAAGTCTTCTATTTTACTTAATGAAATGCTACAATTGTTTTTTATTTAATCATTGTTTGCTTAATTCTTCTAAAACAAAGCCACCAGTAAAAGTCCTCTTCATTGAGACTGAAAGAACTAAAACACAATCGACTGATAATTGGTTGGCAATTAATAATCTGTAAGGACTGATTGATCCTTACTGGCACGCTCAAAATTACAATACTAACCTTCGAAAACCAAAAAACCAACATATATTTTTGGCACGCCCAGTGGGACTAATTGAAATGGCTAGACGTAGGAGACAAGGAGAAAATGAACGCTTGGAAAAAGGCGTGGAAGAAGAGGTAGAAATACCTAATCCAGAGGATAATGTGATAACACATCCTGTGGAAGTACCTGTTCTATCAGAACCTATGGTCGAACATACCAGCACTTCGGAACAAGTACCACATGTTCAAAATATTGGACGAGGCCAAGGAATTAGACCATCCACTGTTTCACCTACTCAGCCAATGAATCCATGGGGTGACCTAGTAGATGCCATAAGATAGCAGTTAATGAACATAATGGAAAGGTGGACAACATCCATCATGGATCGAATGAATACCTACCAACCAACAAACACAAGACATATGGAGGAAATTTCAAATGTCCCAGCAAAGATTGGCTAGAGATAAACAGCCTATGCAAATTAATAGATATTCTAATGGTCAAACTAGTTACCAAAACTACGAAAGACCATCACCTCAGTCTTGGTATGAACCTCTTTCGAGGCCTGTGGCAAATCAAAATGCCTCAATACTTAATAGTGAAGCCATGAAAATTGGTCGATCTGGCCCAACACAAGAAAATGGTATAAGGATGTTTCCAAATCCCATGTTCGAAGCCATACCTAGCACAAGGGGGGTCACTAATCCTCTGTTTGAATTTACACCCGGGGGGTTGGAAGGGTTCTTTACAATTGGAAGAGACATAACACTTGTTCCAACACTTTTCACAGGATAGGCTCAGAGGGGTTATCCATACCCTCAACAGCAGCCAGCACCACAGGGACAACTAGTCCCAAATGTGCTACCCTATGGACCAAGAGGACCTCAGGCTTAAGGTTGTCCACCAAATCTTGTGTTTGTTCCTCCAGTAGTGGTTCAACAAGCACAAAATATGGTTCCTAGGGACCAAATTGCTAACATTGTTAGAGAGATGTGTGGACCGATGGCTCGAGGGGTTTAAACTCCTGTTTACAGGAAATCATATCCAGAATGGGTAGATAGGGTACATGAATACCCAAGAGGATTTAGGATACCAGACTTTGCTCTTTTTTATGGAAATGGAAACCAATCGACGATGGAGCATATTGCTAGGTTCACTGCTCAATGTGGTGAATTTGCCAATAATGATTACATGAAGTTGAGATTGTTCCCAAATTCTCTAATTGGGGTAGCCTTTGTATGATAAATTAACCGTATACCTGGCTCTATCCAAACTTGGCAACAAATAGAGAAGGCATTTCATGTCCAATTTTTCCTAACAGAGCTAGAAGTGTCTATGGCAGACTTGGCAAGGTTGAGTCAAAAGCCTGATGAAAAGGCTGCTCAATTTATTGCCAGATTCAAAAGAGCACGAAACAAATGCAGGATTGTCCTACCAGAGCCTGAGTTTGTGAGATTGGCTTAAAATGGTCTAGAGTTCAGGCTTCAAAAGAAGTTTGACTCAACTGAGCTTAGAGACTTAGTGGAACTGACCTATAAGGTGTCTAGGTATGAAGCATTACTAGAAGAAGAACAAGATCGAAATAATGCATCATACAAAACGTATTATAGAGATCCTAATTATGAGATTGATGCAGCAGAGATTGTGGGGAAAGAACCCGTGATCTGTGAGGCATTAATTCATAAAGACACAACAATAGACCAGTAGTTTAAAAAGAAAGACCTTCATAGGAAATATTTTTTCGACTTGACCAAGGCAAATGACATTTTTTATTATTTGTTTACTGCAACCTTCCTGAAGTTACCAAAATGATTCAAAATTTCGTCTCCAGAAGAACTTAA
The DNA here is from genome assembly GCF_004153795.1 of Camellia sinensis. NCBI lineage: Eukaryota > Viridiplantae > Streptophyta > Magnoliopsida > Ericales > Theaceae > Camellia > Camellia sinensis. The sequence goes on from NW_021025877.1 coordinate 934,276, forward strand.
AGAAAAAGTGTATTGTAAATGGCATAATTCTTGGTCTCACTCAACTAAAAACTGCATTGTTTTTTGAGACAGGATCCAAAAGCAAATTTGAAAGAGGAGTTTAAAATTCCCAGCTAAAGTAGAAAAGGCCATAGGGATTGACACTAATCCATTCCCAGAATTGCAGAAGTGGCAGCCAATGTTATTGTGTCAAACTTCCAGAAAGAAGTCAATGTGCAAATGCATGTTGCCAACCAGACTACTATCAAGAAAGATGTTAGAAATTTACAAGCTATTGGACAAGGTTTTCCAAACCAGAGGGAAGACTCTGATGAAGAGGCACTGGATGATGATTCTTTAGAGGCAGTTGGCATGCAAAGAATGTGTCCCAGATGCAGGTTGAGCTACAAGTGGTTGAAAGGGCTTCCGATTGATGGGAAACAATATTACAAGGATGTGTAGAGGCGTCCTATACCAACCAGTGCTTATAACAAAAGGTCATATCTAACTGGTATCAGGCAGCAGTCATTAATGGCTGAGCCAACAGCCGCTAGACTGGACTCCAAAGGCAAGAGACCTCTATATGAATCCAGGCCACCTAACTATTACAGAATCAAGGGCAATCATCCTGAAAGGAGATCTGAAAGGAGTTCAAGTTATGGGATCAAAGCCAGGGATTGGCCCCCTAGACCAGCCTCGCACAGGATGGAAAGTGGTCACCTTCATTGAAGGCTTGAATTGGGCCCAAAATAGGGAGTCAGGGCCAAGTAGTGGCCTTCACAACCAGTTTTGAAGATGGCTTCGAAGAAAGAAAGAGACAATTCAATAACTGGGCTAGTAGGTTCATGGGTGCTTGGAGTCCTAGATTGGTTTGTCATGCAAAACAAACCTAGGGAAATGTCTACCCAAAGAAATGTTATTGGAGACCAAGGTAGGATGGTTAAACCTCATTTGGTGGCTCCAAATAATTGGGTGTTACTCAAGCATCCAAAAACAAAGGAACCAAATTTGGTCCCAGTGATCTCTAGGTCCCAAAGGAAGAAAATCCAGCGAAGGTACACTCAGTACTAGAAGGATCTGAAAGAAAGCAAAGAAAGTTCTTCATTGGTCCAGCCAAAGGGCCATGCAGAGGGAGAAAAAAGTTCAAAGTTAGATCATAATCCAAAATCGACTCCTCAAGACAAAAGGAGTTGCATTAGAGAGCAATTGGCCAAAGTTCATTCTGAATTGAAAGCCAAAGAAAGATCTAGTTTGGCAAGATTGGAAAAAACTTTGATGGAAAGTGATAGTGAGATAGAGGGAGAAGTTGGCCTAGGCCAAAGGAAAGAGATTGTGGAGGAAGAGATGTTTGAAGCCTTCATGGATGAACAAACATTTTTGGTTGAAAAACCAGCGAAAATAGACCATTCGAAGAAAGTTACTAGTACTGAAGTGCTAGAATGCAGCATGGAAGATGCTTTTGAAGTAATTGAACAAGTTGGCCAAGAAGAGAAACAGGTACAACCAGTCGTCCAATTTGGCTCATTTCCTCCTGTGTCAGTGAATATGGTGCATATACTACTACAGGAGTTTCAAGCTGAAGATGAAAAACAAGGTTAGGAAATTGATCCAATTCCAGTTTCTAGTGAAGACTCACAAGTGAGTATGGTGCAAGATGAATCCGAAGTAGCCATACCAATAGAAACTGGAGATGCGAGTGAGGAAGAGGTGAGTATTAACCTCTTATACCTTTTTGAGTATCCCACGACATCCATGACACAGCATGTCAAACCCTTGTATATCAAGGCCTTCTTCGATGGGATATAGATGAACCGGGTATTGGTGGATAATGGGGCAGCAGTAAACCTGCTTTTCAAATCTTCTTTCAAGAAACTTGGAAAGAGGAACCCTAGACTAATCGCAACCAGTACAACCATTGCTGGTTTGCTGGAGACAAACAGACGGCTCAAGGAATTTTGCCTATCAACCTGAGTGCGGGAACCAGAGACTGCATGAAGGCATTCTTCGTTATCGACAGCAATGCTAAGTATAATGCTCTACTTGGAAGGGATTGGATTCACATCAACAAATGTGTTCCTTCCTCTTTACATCAGAAGATCATGATGGCCTTGTGCAATGGAGAGACAGAGGAGATTAATGCAGATCCTCAACCCTTCATAGCTTGTGTAGATTTTGCAGGGGCCAAATTGTATACTGAAGGAGTGACACCACTCAGTATACTGAGAAAGCCTGATGGATCAACTGAAGTGACGGCTGATGAGGAATTAGCACACTTAAAGCACCTAGTCCAGGAAAGTGCTGACGAGGAGTTTGTCGTTAAAGATGATAATGATGCCTGGTTGTAGGCAAAGAGATGAAATCCAAGAGGCCAGATCTTTGGCTTTAATTCAGTTCTCAGTATCGAATGTGAAATCAATAGTCTAGAAGGTGCAAGAGCAAGAGAAGGAAACCATGATAATTGGCTATAAGTAAGAACAACAGCAAGACATGTTTTTGGCCTTGGATAAATATTGTGCATTGGACATTGAAACAAAAGTCCAAGAGATACAGGAAGAAGAAGCCTTATGAACAGATTTTGTCTATGAGAAGGAGGGCAAAGATATTGAATCAAAGAAACTAGAAGCAGGACAAAGCAAGGAGTTTGTTTTGAAGTCAGAAAAAATCAAAAAAGAAACATCAGTGAATTCCCAGATGTAAGATCCTTTAGAAGAAGTGAACTTAGGAGAAGGCTCCATACAGCAGCCTATTTACGTTAGTGCTTGGTTAAATGCTTTTGACAGAGACCAGTTGTTGGTGGTCTTGAAGAGATATAAAGATTGTTTTGCATGATTTTATAATGAACTACCAGGATTGGATAGGTCATTAGTAGAACATAGGCTCCCTATGAGGCCTAATTTCAAGCCATACAAGCAAAAACCAAGAAGGATGAGTCCTGAAATGATTCAGAAGGTCAAGGAGAAAATTCTCAAGCTCCTTAAGGCAAGCTTTATCAGGATAGCCAAGTATGTTGAATGGCTATCCAATATTGTGCCTGTAGTTAAGAAGAATGGTAAAATAAGGGTATGCATCGATTTCAGAAACCTGAATTTAGCAACTCCAAAAGATGAGTACCCCATGCCCATAGTAGATTTATTGGTGGATAGTTCAGTAGGGCACAAGATTTTATCAATGATGGATGGGCACTCTGGTTATAACCAAATTTGCATTGTAGAAGAGGATATCCACAAGACAACATTCAGATGTCCTGGGAATATTGGCACATTCGAATGGGTTAAAATACCGTTTGGCCTGAAGAATGCTGGGGCTACATATCAAAGGGTTATGAACACTATTTTTCATGACCTCATTGGAGGATATTTAGAGTGTTACATTGATGATATTGTAGTAAAGTCCCAATCCATGGAGGAATATTTGTTTCACTTGAAAGCAGCTTTTGAAAGAATGGGAAGGTTCAAGTTGAAACTTAATCCTCTCAAATGTGCTTTTGGCGTATCAGCTGGAAACTTCTTGGGCTATGTAGTACACAAGAAGGGAATACAGATTGATCAGAATAAAGCCAAAGCTTTCATTAAAGCCAGACCTCGATCAAGTAAGAAAGAATTGCAAAAATTCCTTGGACATGTTAATTTTCTTCGAAGATTCATTTATAATACTGCAGGAAAAACTAAAGTATTTTCTTCCTTATTAAGGCTGAAAGATGAAGAGGAGTTTGTGTGGACAGTAGAGCATCAAATTGCTTTCGAAGGAATCAAAGCCTTTGAAGTTATATATAGTTGTAGCAGAAGATTCACTGAGAGTTTTCTTAGCCCAAGACAATGAAGAAAACAAAGAGCAAGCAGTTTATTACCTTAGTAGGTTTCTAAATTCTTGTGAATGTAAATATTCAGTTGTAGAGAAGCTGTGCCTTACATTGCATTTTGCTGGAATGAAATTAAGATACTATCTTTTGTCTACAACTGTCTTAGTAATTACAACTATAGATTTGATTAAATATATGTTATCTAGACCTATGTTGAGATGAAGAATTGGAAAATGGATACTAGTTTTATCAGAATTTCATCTAGAATATGTTTCCCAAAAGGCAGTAAAAGGACAAGTTTTAGCTAACTTCTTAGCAGACTATCCATGTCAAACAGAAAGCCAAAAGATAATGGAGTTTGGTATGGTTAGTGTTGAATCATGGCAAATGTGGTTCGATGGATCAAAAACCAATGGTCTAACTGGAATTGGTGTGGTGATTAAGTCACTACTAAGGGTAGAAACCACACATGGTTTCAGAGTGGATGAAATTACTTGTTCCAATAATCAAGCTGAATATGAAACTTTAATAGTGGGACTCGAAATACTTATTGGATTACAGGCTCATGCAGTTGATATATTTGGAGATTCCCAATTGGTAGTTAACCAGGTGAAAGGAATTTTCAAATGTCAAAGTGTAAGCATGTTGCCATACTATGTTGTTGCATTACATTTGTTGTCTCAGTTTCAGATAGCAAATGTAACTTATGTCCCAAGATTCTTGAATAATAAAGCTAATGATGTGGCTAAAAAAATTTCAAATTTCAAGAGAAGGGATAACATTCAAAGGAACATAAGCCAAACAACATATCAAAATGTAATGCCACCTTTGAATAGAAGGAATATGGTTTTAGAGGTCAATCATAATAACTTACAAGAACAAGATTGGAGGCATCCAATAATGCAGTATCTAATTGGCCCATCTTCAAAAGCCAGCGGAAAAATCAAATTGCAATCCATGCAATAAATAATGTATGGTAATGCTCTTCATAAAAAGGGGCCAGATGGTTTATTATTGGAATGTTTAGGTCGAAGGGAAGTATTGACAGCCATGACTGAGGTTCATGAAGGCATCTGTGGTGCTCATTAACTTGGTGTGACGATGAGATGGCTGCTTCGAAGACATTTCTACTATTGGCCAACCATCCTCAAGGACTGCATAGAATATACTAGAGGTTGCCAAGCATGCCAAAAGCATAGCACAATAAGGCATGTATCCATAACTGATCTGCATGAGGTTGTGAAGCCTTGGCCATTTAGAGGATAGGCTATGGATATGATAGGGAAAATACACCCACCCTCTTCGAAGCATCATTGTTTCATCTTAGTGGCCACAGATTACTTCACTAAGTGGGTCGAAGCTAAGCCATATAAAACTGTAGGCCAGATCAAAGTTATTGGATTCATTAAAGATCTGATCCATATATTTGGCATCCCACAGACTATAACTGTTGATAATGGGACTGTATTTGATGGGAAGATGGTAAAGTCTTTTGTGGTAGAGTTTGGCATTAGCCTTGTTAATTCTACCCCATATTATGCACAAGCCAATGGTCAGACTGAATCATCCAATAAGTCTTTGAAGAAAGGAATACAGAAAGTTGTAAAAGACAATCTCAGGGATTGACATAACTTGCTGTTGGATGTATTGTGGGCTAATAGGACTTCTCCAAGGTCAAGTACAAGAATCACTTCTTATGCTTTAGTATATGAGCATGATACAGTGCTACCTCTGGAAATTAATGTTAAGTCCTTGAGGGTGAGATGCCAGGATCAGTTAGATCTTGGGCAGTACCATCAGAGTATGTGCTTAGAATTAGAAAGTATAGATGAAGCTAGAATTCTGGCATTAAATAGTATTCTTTTTCAAAAGAAGAAGGCAGCCAAAAACTATAATAAGAAAGTCAAGCACATTAACTTTGATAAAGGTGATTTGGTATGGAAGACAATACTCTCAATAGGAATTAAAAGTCATAAGTTTGGCAAATGGTCACCTAACTGGGAAGGACCCTATCAAGTTCATAGAGTCTTGTCTTTGGGAGCATATCATTTGAAAATTTTGAATGGATATGTACATCCCAAGAAGATTAATAGCAGATATTTGAAGCCTTATTATCTAACCGTGTGGGAAACACAAGGAATAAAATAAGTGCTAAATGAAAAGAACATGAAAAGACTCAAATGATAAATAAGAATTTTATTTCATAAAGAGTTGAGTACATGTAGCCATAGATTGGCCCAAAAGTCAGCACAATGTTTCAGTTGTTCCTTTACAATAGATGCTCTATTCTTAAGAGATGGGAACAACTGAATGGCTGTAGCCATCTCCTATTTTCGATCAGCTAGTCCTTAATTAGTGATCTGCAACTTGGTGGCAGTTCGATTTAAAGCTTGGTTGACTGCTGATAATTCCTCTTCAAGTTGAGCTTTCTTCTCCAATAGTTGAGCTCAAAATTGAGAGACAGAGGAATGTTGTTCCTTCAGTTCTGACACTTCAGCATGTATTTTGAAAACAAAACTCTGGTCACTCAGCAATTTCTCCTCTGCAGCCTTGGCAGCATGACAGATGTTGATGTAAAAATCAATAGTGGCTGTCGCTTGAGATAAAGGACTTGAAACAGTCATGCCGGATTGCTCAACAATCTTATAGCACTAGAGGAAGCCATTTTTTATTATAGGCCTTTGTAAGGCTTCGAAAGGAATTCTCGAGAAGGACGTCAGCAGCTCCAGACAGCTGTCCAAGTCTATTGAAGGCAAGGAAGTCTTACCACTGGAGGAAGAGCTCTCAAAAATTTATAGTAGAGAATCAGCTAGAACTAATGGCTCAGTCTCATTACTAGCTGTTGGAGAGGTGGAAAGTATGTTAAAGAGACTAACTAGCCTAGCTTCGAAGATGTCCACCTCATCCATTGACATTGAAGGTGCAGAAAGAGCTCTGGTAGAAGGAAGAAATTACTGCATATGAATAGGAGAAGAAGGTGGAGTATCTTTAGCAGTCTCTATAGTTTTGGCTACCAGTAGGTCGAGAGAAGAGGGACTGGAGCTAGACAGAGATAATGAACAAGGAATTGGAGAGCTACGAGTACATTCTCTATAGGAATCAGCTATCATTAAAGATGAAGTAACAGTTGGAATTTCCTTGGGAGGAGAATGAGCAGCAAGGCTTGGAATGAGAGCAAATTGAGTAGAATTGAAAGACAAATGAGGGAAGTATGGAGTTAAGCCAAAAGAAAGAGATGCATGAATACTTGCCCTTAAGAAGGATATGGAAAATACGGGACCAAGAGGTGGAAGTATTGCTTGAATTGGCTTTACAATTCGAGGTCTTTCAACTTCAAATGAGATTGAAGGAGTCCTTGTTGAAGAAGGAGGCAGAGTAGTTGTTGCTGTAAAAGAAGAAACACAAAGTAATGTCAAGTCTCAGTACCAAGAATTTGAGAAAAGAGAATAGAGGCACGAACGAAATTACTGGTTTCAGAAGTAGTAGCTATGATCGGAGAGCTGCGAAGAGTATAGTGTCCAGCAATTTGTGGTTGTCTTGCAACTTCTCTTTGGAGTGCGTCAGCGGCAGCAGCCTCATCTCTAAGCATTTGCTGTTGCCTCCTCTTCTCAGCCTTTTGAAAAACAATAAGCTCTTTGGGATGCTCTGCTTCCACTGCTTTAGCAGATGCTTCGTGAATGGGATCTCCAGTGAAATCAGACAGAGAGACAGTCATTTTCTTCCTTCTCTTCAAGGGTGTTTCTTGCTTTTTTTCTGTCTCTTCTTGTTCTGCTTCCATTTCTCCTATACGAACCTCAAGTATTTTTTCTTCAAGGTCGAATAAGAGCCTTCTCTTCTTCTTTTGTTGTTGTTTCCTTTTCAGAAGATTTAAAGCTTGAACCTTTTGGGGAGAATCTCCCTGAGAGGCACCCGTACCACCTACACCAAAGGAAGAGTTATAAGTAAGGACAAGAGCATCATAAAGGAGGAGAAAAGAAAAGAAACAGGAGTACATACTTTTCTTCGAGGTAGCTCGGGTAACTCTAGAAGGAGTTGAGACTGCAGGAACAGACTTTGTGGTGACAGGCGCAAGAACTGAAGTGGCAGGAGCAGTGGAAGAGGTAACAACTCCAGCTCCTTTGGACTTGGCTTGAGGTACATCCAGTACCATTAACAGATATTGAGGAGGAATGGCCAAATGTGCCTCCATATTAGCCATCCACCAGTTCTTGTACCTTTTCAATATGTTGTCTTGAGGTATGAAGGGGAAGTACTCAAAGTCAATGAAATCCTGGGTGAATTTGGAAGTTGCTTATTCCAATCTAAATCTTTGAACCTTCAGATCCCAGCTGGTAAGGCTTAAATTAGTCTGGCTACAGAGAGGTATTGAGACCCCTTGTGAGAATCCAAATTGCCTAGCGAATTGGGCAGGACAATAGGGCTCAGCAATGCATTTGTAAGCTCTGGGGTTCATAGTCCCAATGAATAATTCTCTAGGAATCAAGATGGAGGCCCACATGTTTTTGTGTTGGGGTGTAGAGCAGGACCTATCACTCAAAAAGGTCCTCAACCAAGATGGGCCAATATTGGCAGGTTCGAAGGGACGGAAGCTGTGAGAAGAGGGAGAAGCTGGGAGTTAGTGGAAGAAAGAAAAGTAAAAAGCAAAGGTGGAAGGATAGAGTGAAGCATTGGCTAACTTCATGCCATGGGTAGTAGGGTTTGGCTTCAAAAACTTTAGGCATTTAGATTGTAACTCGGTGAAATATGAAAAAAACCAAAGTTGAAGTATCCAAAATGGACCTCCCTGATTGGCATCTAAGGGTTTCTCACAAAAAATGGGAACAAGCTCTATAGACATGACCTAGAACATATGGAGCTAAGGCCACCTTTCATTGTAAGACAAGGGCTTTGGCAAGAGGGGCAAATTCAGGCATGATCCTCTGAGAAGAGGTGTAGAAAAAGAACTTACAAAGCCAATATAATAGAAAAGAGAAGAATTCCCTATCAATCACAGGGCCCTCTCTTTTATTCTCAGCCTTGACAAAGTCACTGTAGGATGAGTTAAGAGAGGGAGGAAAAAAGGGGTTTTGAGGTCAGGATAATCTGGACCAACGGGGGGTACAGTAGGGGACAATCCTAATAGATGGCAGATGTTAAGAACAGTAGGAGCCATCATCCCACATCTAAATTGAAAGAAATTAAAGGTAGAATTCCAAAAGCAAAGGGTAGCAAGAATTAAAAAAGGGTCCTCTGAAATGGTGAACCTGGATAATTGGAGGGTGTCGAAAAGGCAAAACTCCTGAAGATCCAGAGTCCTATCAGGAACGACCCGATCATACCATTCCTCACATTCTAGTCTCACCGTGGGTCAGCAGCAATGAGGGCGGTTCATCCTTTAGCTTTCCCAGTCAAGACCACCTGCGTAGAGGAGACAATGATATTCCAGATGTGGATACAGAGCTAAAATCTTAGTAGGAATCTCCTTGAAGATGGGCCTAAGCACATACTCTTGCTGCTTATGATGACGAAGAATAAAGATGCGTCCGTTAATGGCACTTTTCTCGCCAGTTTTGTATTTCTCACACTTTTCATCAATGATCCTTTTCAAAGCTATGGATGGACTCGCGCGCTCCACAACTGGTATTTTCAAGGAAGAAGAAGCCATTGATAGAGAGTTTTCTCAGAAGACGAGGGTAAAGGGAAAAAGCAAGCAAGCAGAAGAAAAAGGGTTTGTGTGTTAGATGATCAAGTGGATTGGGAGCACGAAATAAAAGGGTTTTTAACCTTTGTGTTTGAAAATATACCCAATCGTGGAATTCATAAAGAAGTACTAAAGGTACGAATGCGAAAAGTATCCTTCAATATTGGTAGTTATGGAGGGAAACCATCTCAACTACTGATGTCAGCTTCGAAATAAAATATTTGGCTTCGAAGCCAAAATTTGGTGCCAAAGTCAAATAACAAATGGCTTCGAAGGCAGGAAGTCTACTTCGAAGCACATTCCACACCTAAGGATGTAAGAATGCACAGGTATTTGTTTACTTCAAAAGGATCAAAGACCTGTTTTAGGTTTCTTGATAAGAGTATAATCCTTCGAAGCAAAACTTCAAATACCTTAAGGTAGGAAATTGTTTGTTCTAAGTTTCAAACCAATAGTTGGTTTGATAGTATACAAAAGAAATCACTTTTTTAGAATAAAACAGTGCAGTCCTTAAAAGAGATTTTCATATTTTGAAAAATATAGACTGTTTGTTTGAAACAAAAATTAGTTGATTTTTGTTTGATCGTATTAACCATATGTTGGGGAATTGAATATGATAAAATCAAGTTTCGAAGGACAAAGTTGGGTAATTCAAAGTTGATAGCTGAAGAATTATGTTAGTCCTAGAATCAGTATGAAAGGCAATATTTGTTTTCTCAAAAGAAAAGATTTCATACTTTGGAAGAGTTTGAGTTGGAATGAAGTCAAAGCACATCAATCATACAATATACAATTGGAATAGTAAATCAGAATCTGATAAATGAAATTCAAAAAGCTCAGTTTTATTGATATGTGCTGTTTACACTAGGATTCATTTGAGTACATTCTCGATTTCGTAAAAATATGGAATGGAGAAAGTTACAAGGTCATGGAATTTAGTCCAACAAAATTCAATAAATGAATACTCTTTTCCTACTCTATCCTCTATCCTATCCAGGTTTGGTTTATCTAATTGGTAAGCCCTCAATTAAGAAGAGAGTTGTTGGGCCTTCACTGTGAATTCTATCTCTTTTAGAGCTTTATCTATAGCATCCATCTCCTCTTCTTCATGCACTTCGTTCATAGCAGCATCCTCCCAATACTCAGAATCTTGGCTCTTGACGGCTTCATATTCATCAAGGAGGTTCTCTGCCTCATATTGAACCTAGATTCGAGCAGAAATGGCTTCATCCAGAACTTCACTGGTAATGGAAGCATGGAAGTGCCAGTTGAGCAGGAGAGGAAGTTGGTCTAAAAAGGAATAGAGCTCCATTTGGGCCATAGGGTTAAGGAGATGACTTTGAGACATAATGTCACAAGTCCATAGAATGTTTTTATGGGAAATTCCATTTCGAAGGACTTCAAAGGATAAATGAGAAAATGCAGCAAGCAATATCTGAGCCCTGAGTTACTGATAAGGAGTTGGAAGCGCTAGGACACGGTAAGGGGGGAAGGATCGGCCCTCAGAGAGTGTGACCCTCAACTCATCAATCTAATTTGGATTAGAAGGCAGATGAGGAGTAATCGGAGGTTCCCTGGGCGAATCCAGAAATTCGGGCCTGGTCACACATTCTAGCCAATCAGAAGGGTAAAGTTTTGTTTTTTTGGCTAGAAGTGCAGGACTGATCCCTAGAGCTTCATCAGAACGTGGGACATTTCGAACCATCCGAGATGGCAAAGTAGAAGTATACCATGTTGTAAGCAGATTGTCTTCAAGACTGCGTCTACGGTTAATATGAACATATGGATATACTATAGAACTGCGTCTGGAATGGGGGATTTCAAGAGGGTCATCGAATTCAGGGAAACGATGATGAATACGTTCCCTCGTCTGAGGTTGAGTAGGGGTAGGCCAAATTTCCCAGCCAGAGGTCATAGAAGAAGAAGAAACAGCAACTTCGTCCCACGCGGATGGCTTTGTTGCAGAGGAAGAGCTTCCAATATCCATGATATCAAATTTGTGTTCCAAAGAATCGTAAGCAATAGGTTCTTGGTTCGAAGGTTGATGATTTGTGAAAGCTTCCATAATTTGTGTAAATGTGGGTGAATAAAGGTGGCTAATCAATGCATGAAGGTTCTTTCGAGACGAACAACATTATCAAATAACTCTTTGTGTGCTTGATTAATAAGAAAAGACTTGCTTGGCCATGAAAGATGTACCAGTCCTTTCGAATACTGAGATAGTGTGGGATGATCAAGAGATAGAAGAGAATTTAATGTAAATGTTTCATTGATGAATGACGGTTGCATTTTTGAAAAGTGCAAAGCCCATGCACATTCTAAGACGTGGGTAAAATGCCTTGATCCACTAATATCACAAAGTATTGGGTATATTAGTCCAGGGGGTAATATTGGCTACATATTTTGTATAAGTTAATCACAGTTTAACACATGGCAAGATGAAGGTAATATGGAAAGACAATTCAAGTCTTCAATCATAATCACACACGTGGCAGTTAGCATTGGCTATTATGGATCTATATAGTATGGAATCAGCAGAGAGGTACGAGATGACGTGGCCTTAACGGTTACTCATATTTAAATTCAAATATCAAGAGGGAAGCCTAACTGCAGACATGGCGTAGCGGAGCTAATTGTGAGGAAACATGATCAGCAATCATAGAAGGATGATTCGACGGTTACCATTGAGAAGTATAAATAGCAGAGAAGGTCCTAGAAAGAGCCCCCAGACTCAGATCCAAAAAATCAATTTTATCTACTTTATTTTCCTTTCCAGTTTTTATATTTTTTGTTCTTTACATTCCTGTACTTTAAATTCCTATACTGCACTTCGTTCATAGGAGTAGTTTCAAGTAGTCTGCCGCTGTAAACCTCTACGAGGCTGATTTGGATCTTTGTAAGTCTTCTATTTTACTTAATGAAATGTTACAATTGTTCTTCGTTTAATCATTGTCTGCTTAATTCTCCTAAAACAAAGCCACCAGTAAAAATCTTCCTCATTGAGGCTGAAAGAATTAAAACACAATCGTCTGATAATTGGTTGGCAATTAATAATCTGTAAGGACTGATTGATCCTTACTGGTACGTTCAAAATTACAATACTAACCTTCGAAAGCCAAAAAACCAACAATTGTACACTGAAATATTTCACCAGCACAAAAAATAAAAATAAAAATAAAATGTATACAAAATTTTTGTACAAAATAAAATGAATTGAATGGAATACTTTTACTCTAAAACAAAATGCCCATCAGAATGGTTATTAATTGAAAATTTGTCACCATATCATTTTCAATAAATTTTATGTACACCTTTTTTATTTTTTATTTTTATTTTTTTGGTGGGGGGTTTCAGAATTTTCCACTTTGGAAACAACACAATCAACCAACCCTTCGATGGAATTGGGAAATCTACAAGAGCAAGGATTCTCTATAGTGATTTTTTCTTAAAGTTTCCTAAAGTGTTACATTGTGTGGTTGAGATTTACTGTCAAGTCACATCAATTTTTCTGATGTGACTTGCCAGTAAATCTCAACCACACAATGTAGTACTCTAGGAAACTTTAAGAAAATTTCACTCTAGAGGATCCTTACTGAATCTACAAATAGAGGGCACAAAACGTGGGCCAGTATATATATATATTTGTAAGATTATAATTTTCCACTTCAAAGAAAATAGAATCAATCAACACTTTGAACAAAGTTGACAAATTTATAAAGAACCAAGACAAAACTTCACCTAATGCAAATTTTTAGTTTTTTTTTGTAAGATTAAAATTTTCCAATCATTGCACCTCAAATTAAGAGGTTGGTCATTTGAATCTCTTTACTAATTTGTGGATCTTATCTACCGTTTATTTATTAGATTTTTTTTTTTTTCACTTTAAGGATTTCTTTGAATTAATTATGTATTATATTTAATTATTATTATGATTATAATTTATTATAATATTACATATAGAAATATTTTTAAAAATTTTAAAACATCATAATCAGTCACATGCCGTATGATCAAAGTTGAAAATTTTGAAAATAGAATAGTCAATATATTTATTAGACTAGTAGTAGAGCAAATAAAGGGGAGACAAATATTCTAGGGACCATTAGACTGACATGGTATCAATATAAATTAAGAATAAACAAATAAAAAAATTATAATTATAATTATTAATATTCATAATATTTTTCACTTCTTTGTAATTAATTTTTCCTGACTCTTATTTTCCCAATATTCTAACTAGTGATTTGGTACACTAGACAAATAGATGTGTGCATCAACTTTTATCCACAAATCAATCTTAAAATAGGAGAGATCACTAGGATTTATATCCTATACCATGTGTTGATCACAAGAGAAAAAGATCTTATATTAAAAATCTCATTAGTTGATATCAATACTCTTAGGTCATGTTTGATTCACAACATTAATAGTGAGGTATTAATAATCCTATCAAATTAGTGTGGTATTAACTATCCCACCCCTACCCCATTACTAATAATCCTACAAATTTGTTGGATTAATTATCCATTGGATTAATAATCCTAAACCAAAATATCAAAACAAACCTAGGATGATTGGACCCACGGATTAATAATCCCAATCCCATGCTTTAATCCTTCCAATCAAACATACCCTTAACGCGCTAATTCTCTTCAACAAATTTATAGACACAGCCAATTATAAAATCACTGACAAAAATATAGTTGGAGTATTGTGAGTAAGCAATCTCTTGAGTGATGGGTCTCATTAACTGAAGTGTTCCTGATTGAGAGAGGCTTCTTTTCAGTTTATATGGTGGACTAGAGCGAATTATTGTGCCCATGGGCCCATCATAGGTCCCGTTTTGATAATCCAAACAGATCAATGTGTAAAACTCTTTGAATACTTTATCTCTGTAAAAAATCATTGGATATCGATTGTTACTTGATTGGATTAGATTTTTGTCAATAATTTATTTAAAAAATTATATTTACCGTTGACAAAAATCTAATCCAATCAAATAGCTATCGATACCTGATCAATGTAACAGGGATAAAATACTTGACGAGTTTTACAGATTGAACGGTTTGGATTATCAAAATAAGACCCGTAGTGGGCTTTCACGGGCCCAACAGTATCCGCCAATCATCAGACTAAAGAGAAGCCTGACGCTTCGTGATTATAGTCAATTTTGTAGTTGGTTTTTGTATTAATAATATTACTAAAATCTATTTTTTGGGATGATAACATTGATAATAAGTTTGTATACAAAAATAATAATAATTGATTACATAATTTATGTGAGTGTATGTGGTCGGTTCTGTTGTTTATTTTTGCATTTTCGCTACAACAAACTAACTTTTATTTTTTTTTATTTTTTGGAATGGATACAAAAGAGTACAAATAGACATATCAATAAGAATGGTGGTGTAGCAAATGTATAATTATTGGAGAAGACATTTCAATTAGATTGTCACATACTCTCAGTCAAGCTTATGGAAAATTCTAGTCAAGAAAAAAAATAGAGAAAATAACTGCATGGTGGGTGTAGTAAAACAAAATACAAAAACATAAAAAAATATAGTATTTCAATTATGAAAATTGTATAAACTAAAATCTCTAATTTGGTTTTGTATCCATAATATTACCAAATTCTCTTTTTTGGGATCATAATATTAATAATAAGTTTGTATAAAAAAAAAATTTAATAAGTAACTACAAACTAGCTTATTTCAGCATTTCCGCAACACTAGACTAGCTTTTATTATAATTTTTTAGGACAAATTATGACGGTTATTCATATATTTTAATCATTGTGTCGGTTTGATTTTTGTAATTTTAATTAACTCGATTTTGATCCCAAAATTATGACTTTATCTCAAATTAATCTAATTAATTACAACTCTTAGCATATTTTTATGAAAACTATGTATGTAAGTTTCATGTGTCATATTTTTAATGACAAAATTATAATTTACTTAATTTAGTGAGTTAACCTCAAATTTAGTGATATAATTTTTCATAAAAAATATTAAAATTATGATCAATTAAACCACATTAACACAAAATTTAAAATTAAAAATCAAAATTGAATCAATTGAACATATATCATAATTGTTGGAGAAGGCATTCCAATCCGTTAATCAAGTTCAATACCCAGATCAAGAAAATAATAATAATAATAATAATTGAAGTTTGCAAAACACCAATCGTCTTCTCCCTAATGATTCTATTTACAATTCTGTCCAGTCTGATTACGGGTCCCGTTTTGATAATCTGAACCGTTCAATGTGTAGAACTCGTCGAGTACTATATGCCTGTAAAAAATCACGTTGATCGGATATCGATAGCTATGTGATCAAAACAGATTTTTGTCACCGTTAATTTATTCACCGTCCATTTTTTTATACAAAACTGATTTGATCACATAGCTATCGATATCTGATTAACGTGAATTTTAATGAATATATAGTACTCGACGAGTTCTATACATTGAACGGTTCAGATTATCAAAACGAGACTCGTGGTAGGTCCCCACATACCCAACAACATGGTCTAATCTGATTAAGGACTGGACAGAAACCATGCCCATTTAAGGAAAAATGCCTTAGACCCCCACTAAAACCGACCCCCAGTGACCCCCAATGCCACGTGGCATTGGGTGATTGGAAGGAAAAGAAAAAAAAAAAAAAAAAAAATTTTTTTGCTTACTGGGGGTGCTGGGGGTGCCCCCACTGGGGGTCCCTAGCACCACTGCCATTTAAGTAAGGTGTCTAAGCACAAAATACAATCATTATTAATAACAAAGATTATTTCGAAGTAATTATAGCATAAAATCCTAATCCCAACCACCAACTGCACCCCAAAAGACTATGACCAAACAACCCTATGCCCTATTTAAACAACCGTATGCATCTAAAATATTGGCCTACTTAGAGCATCTCCAACCCACTAGGCATATCATGCTTGTTAGTTAAAATGCCTAGTATAACTCATTTTTTTCAACTCCAATGCACTAGGCATATGATTAGGCATTTTAGCTCAACTCATATTCACTAGCTACATGTAGCTAGCCTTCAAGACTAGGCAAAAAATATTTAATCATTAGGATCATTTCCCTCCATCTTTGTTGCTGATGTGGCATTTTATAAAATTAATAGTATTTAGATGAATAGCTAAAATAAAGAGCATGGTTGGAGTAGAAACATGAAATAGTTGATAGGCAAAATAAAATATATACTTTATAGTAATATTTAGATAGGTAAAATGCCTATTACCGTTGGAGATGCTCTTATAGAAGTGAATTACGAGGAAGCATCTCAGCAAAAACACTCTTCCCCCACAACTGTCTGTGGTCTGAGGAGGAAGAGGACCACCACCATGCAGTTTCCTGGTTCTGATGCCAATATACTCTTCAAAATTGACCATAACCCAATTCAGTCAATCAAAGGCATGACATCATAGACCTTGTATTTATATTAAATTAGGCCACACCAAAGAGATCGTCTCTAGTCTAGACTAGTCTTTAGACCACTCATATGGATAGGAAGCTATTCAAAGCCGCCATGGATGGCCATGTCCACATCCTCAAGCAATGCAATCAACTTGAATGCCAATCAACACCAACCAGCAACACTGTCCTCCACATTGCATCCCTCTATGGCCGATCCCAATGCGTTGAACATGTTCTGTCTACGTGCACGGCCCTTTTGAAGACGGTGAATAAGAAAGGCGAAACTCCGCTCCATATTGCTGCCAAGAAAGGCTATGCTGACATAGTCGTGGCCCTGATTGAGTGCGCAAGGACTCAGGGGAACGATATGGAGAGCGGGGTTGGAGTGGTGGAGGAAATGGTGAGGATGGTGAATGAGGAGAAGGACACTGCGTTGCATATGGCCGCGAGGAACGGGTGGGTGAAGGTGGGGGAGTTGTTGGTGAGGGAAGATCCGGAGTTCGAGTACTATGGCAACCGGGCTGGGGAAAGCCCGCTTTACTTGGCCGTGGAGGGGGGGCTTAGGGAGTTGGTGTTTGTGATTTTGGACAAGGGGAGTTCCCCGGCTCATGGTGGGCCCATGGGGAGAACCGCCTTGCATGCAGCTGTGATTCGCAACGACAAAGGTAGATGTTAATGTAAAATGTAAATTGTAAAATGTAAACATACCATCCACTCCACCTACCACCTCCACTACCACCCACATCATTATTGCCATCTTTTGATCAAGTTAACCAAAGTTGGGTTTGTACTGCCCTGCCCTAATTTTCCCTGACAATGATATGGTTTGAGGCAGGCACTACAAACCCGTCTCCATTTCATCCTGTTGCAATCCCTATCATCAACTGCCTTTGATTAGGATGAATTTTGTGAAAATGCTAAAAGTATGAATTTGTTGATTTTGATTGCAAAATTTAACATGACAAATTTGGTGAAAATGCCAAAAAGTATAAACAGAGAAATTTTGGTTGCAAAATTTAAGCTGATAAATTTAGTGATAATGCCAAAAGTATGGATTCAGCTTTTTGGGTCAAAAATTTAAGCTGATAATTTTCTCCATCATAGCAAAACTAATCCTGCAACCAATTATGTTTCCCTTTTTCGATCAGAAGGTCATTTAGCCTAACATTTCTGTCAAATTTATTGTTTTTATGGCAGGAATGACATTAAAAATATTGGAAAAAAAGAAATTTCTAACCGAAATAGCTGATGAAGATGGATGGACACCGCTTCACTACGCTGCACACTTCAACCATGTCAAGATGGTCAGACTGCTACTAAGACAGGAAAAATCAGCAGCATACACCCCAAACAAAGAAGGCAAGACAGCTCTCCACATTGCAGCTAGTCGAGGTCACACAGAGTCAATGCAAGAGCTCGTTTCCCAGTGTCCCGATTGCTGTGAGCTTGTCGATGGCAGAGGACAGAATGCTCTTCATGTTGCTGTGGAAAACAACGAAGCCGGCTCTGTGGGGTTAATGTTAAAGAATCCCTTATTTGGCAGCCTCATAAATGAGAAGGATGTCAATGGGAACACGCCTCTGCATCTCTTGGCGACTTGGGGCTGCTATATTCGGTCACTTATTATTGACCCGAGGGTGGATAAGTCTGCATATAATGCGGAGAACTTGACAGCCCTCGACATTGCAACGTGCACTCATCAATTCTCAACATTGAAGGTATGTCAAACACAGATTTGATTCAGTTTAACATTGATACAATATGTGTTTTTTTTTGTAATGCACAAATGCTTTTCGTACACCAGCTTCTTTCTTAGGGGATTTTCACCATCACAATCTGAGAAAAGAAAAGAAAATAAGGTAGCAAGCTTGACCAACATGTTCACAAATACATTAGTTGGAATAAGAATCTTTCTGTGCTAAATACAATTTCAATAGTCGTTTTGCTCAAATAATTCAAATTAATTAATCTTCTTTTTTTGAATTTTGAATTCTCATTTCAAATTTTCACCTTTTAACTGACCATAATGAATAAAAACAGAGTCTTGTAAGGCGAGAACTAGCATTAGCCGGTGCAAAAGGAGGCCTAAGGAAGGTAATTAACAAAGACGAGGGCGAAAAAGGGGACACAGCACGCGAACACCTCAAAAAAGTAGGGGAAACACATCTGATAGTAGCTGCGCTCATAGCAACTGTGACTTTCACAGCTGGTTTCACCTTACCAGGCGGTAACTGCAGCAACAATATGGGTCCAATCCAAGGCGATGCAATTTTTACAAGACAGGCGGCTTTCAAAGCGTTTTTTGTCACGGACACCGTGGCCATGGTGCTTTCAACTTCTGCGGTGTTCATGTACTTCATCACCGCGCTTTATGCAAACCAAACCAAGCTTTTCAACCGCGTAATTTGGGCGTTTTGCCTCACAATCTTGGCTATGGGAGCAATGGTGCTTGCGTTCGTGACAGGCACGTATGCGACTTTGGGAAATCCGTCAGGACTTGCCATTGCCACGTGTGTCGTTGGGTGTTGCTTCTTCTTGGTCAATTTCTTTGTGCTCAAAAAGTTGTATTTGGACAAGATTTCAAGAAGATCACGCTTATGCGGTAATTGCCATGGACACGGACATGGAGTTGTATAAAATTAAGCACACCCACACTCATCAAGTTAGATTTTGTTTGTTTTTGCCAATTGTACAAATATATAAGTACAAACAAATAATTAGTAAGCAATAGCTTTGATGAGATTGTGATGAAAGATGGATCCAAATCTCAAGCTTGTTTGCTCTCTTTTCTTAGTCAGTATTCAATTTTGTTATATGAGTTTGAAGCTAATAAAGAGTGGTTAGAATAAATAATAATAATAATAACTTTCATTTCATTCATTTGTTCGTTCTTATTTTTTTTTTTTCCTTCACAAATTATTCCTTAAATGATTGATCTAAATACAACGATATGCTTTGACTAACAAGTAAATGCTAAAGCATCGCCATCCCGTGGTTCCAACGCAAGCAAGTCATTCTCATCCAAACTCACCCATGCCTCAATTCCGTCCCCACTAGTGCTTACCCAATCTGGCTTTCCCCACTCAAAATCAGAGCTTCATACACATTAAATCTACACCAACTTGTAAAATGCTGAACCTCATATTTCTTCACTCACCTCTATGTCTGCCTCGCTCGCCGTCGACAATATCACATAGCCATTTTCTGCTTTAGTAAACCTCTCTGTGGATTCCCTTATTGCATCCTCTATCAGACCTGCCTACTCATTGAGCTCCAACTCGCTCTTGTCTGCTTTAAATCGGATTAAAACAAATGTAAATGGGTTCCCGAAAGAGTTCTCTAGCACGGGCAGACCTGTTCTTGTTCTTCCACGCAAGATAATCCTTCGAGTCTCCGTGTTTAGATTGGGACATGCTGGTGAGGGACTTCCATATCAATGTTGTTGCCGCCACGACACGTGTTGTGGGGTGGTGGCATTTGGTGGCGGAGGAGCCACCGCAGGTGGTTGTGCGTTTGTTCTTCAGGGCTTGTATTACCTCTCTTGAAGCTCGAAAAAAATTCAATAACAGTAATACATGACGTGTATTATTGTTCAATCATTAATTCTATTCATTAAGAGCATCTTCATCAAATTTTTTATCAAATCTGAGTAAAAAAAAGACCATTTTCTCAATCTGATACAGACTACTCCAATAGTTGTCATCAAAGCAGGGGTCGACCAGTTAGTATATATATATATATATTTTTTACCTCTTTGAACCTTTTGACCTGTTTGAACCAACCTATTATCAAGGGAACCGGTCGACCGGTTGGTCAACTGGCTGGTCAACCGCTTGGTTGACCGGTTAGTTTCCTCCAACAGTCACACATAATAAATTGGTGAAATCTTCCCCATGTTCTTACTTTGATGAAAATTTTAGTGAATTCTCGTTTTGATACCAATTTAATGAAATTATTGGAGCTGCAAAAAGTGACTTTTTCACCAAATTTCAAATCTGATGCAAGGTTTGGTGAAGTGTTGGAGATAGTCTAATCAAGCTGGACGATCCAAAATTTTAAAGCCCACACCCTATTCATGTGCTTAAAAATATAGGTTTATGGACTTCGAGAGGGTTTGGACCCATATGGACTTAATTTAGGCTTTAATTTAGATTTTTTTTTATTAAATTCAAAATTTATTAGGAAAAATAAATATTATAATGCAAAATTTTGAAATTCATCACAATAATTAAAATTAAATATTGAATCATGTAAAATAAAATTAGTTTATTGAAACAAAAATGCTAGAGATCCTAAAAATTCTATCAAAATTTCTACCAAATGTTTCACATGTGTGTGGGACTCGCATGGGACACACGTGATGTGAGTCCCACACTAATGTGAGATATTTGATAAAAATTTTGATAGAATTTTTAGGGTTTCTAACATTACTCTTATTGAAATACAAAATTACATTTATTATGATTATGCTATTAAATTGTATACATCTTTAATATTGTGTAAATATAATTACTAATTTACTAGGCATGTTACTTATTTTGTTTTTCAATTTTAATCTTGTTCATTCACTAAAAATGCATACGTTCAAAAAATGCATATTTTAATCTTATTTTGTATTCATTATTGTGCATAGGCCTAGTAAGGGCCTTTGGGGGGGATGCATTTATGGGCCGAGGCTTATAGGCCAGCGCATGGGTCATACCCTTTTGGTCCAAAACGTGCACGTAATTTTGGGCCCAGCCATATTTGGGCCTATATTGGGCTAAGCCCGATAAGCTAGACCAGGACTTTTCCGATCCATGGACTCTAGGCTTTTTGATGGGTCTAGCAGGTAATTGATTCTTTAGCCATAAAATTATTGATCAATTGTTGGATATTCAGTGCTCGTTTGGGATGGCTTTTGGCTATTTGATTATTTTAGTCTAATTAAAAAAATTGTATTTGAGATGATTTTTTATTTTTTATTTTTTTGTAATTAAATGGATGGTTGTGAAAGAAAAAATGAAATACTTATGATTTAAATGTTACATTTTGCCTTATTAAATATTTTAGTTTTTTTTTTTTTTTTTTTTTTTTTTTTTTTTGACTAAAATAACCAATAAATTCACATTCCAAACGGAACCCATTTGTGCATACTGAAGAATTTTATATACACAAACGTCATCATCTCAGGAAAATAATGGATCTGTATAGTGGAGATTGAATGGATGAAATGTGAATTAAAATATGGAATGAATCTAAGCTATAAATAGGAGTAAAATTTTTGAGGTTGTATTATTACTATTTTATAACAATTCTTGTCTTCTGATTCTTGATGGAAAGACATTGATGAAGAACATGGGACCAACTATGAGGTTGTAATATTACTATTTTATATAATAATTCTTGTCTTCTGATTCTAGATGGAAAGACATTGACGAAGAACATGGGACCAGATATAATGTCCAATTCAAGAACTTGAGAAGTAAAAAAAAAAAAACACTGCGTAATGTTAGAAGTCCCAATATTTTTATCAATTATTTTATTAAATATTTCACATAAGTGTAAGTTTTATCATATGAGCACTACAAGAAAATACACTTTTAGCGACTAAAAAATTCATCGCCAAAAGTACATATTTTAGTCGCCAAAAGTATTTCCCGACTAAATAATTCGGTCGTTGGATTTGTCGGCCATACATAGTCGCCGAAGGAATTAGCGACTAAAATCCATTTAGTCGCCATAAGTAGTACAAAATACCGACTAACGTGTTAATAGGCAAAAATAACAGGCATTGGCGACGAAAACAATCGTAGTCGCGGATAAGTGATATTGCCGGCTAACCCGTTTGTCGCCCAAACCGTTCATTAAATATTTTAACTCAACTATTTAGCTACTAAGGTTTTTGTTGCTAAAAAATATAATATCTACGGCGGCGACATTATTTGTCGCTAATAGTGCAACTTCAGCTTCTAATGTTTAGTCGGCCATGATTATTTTATTATGTTTTTGCGACTAAATCTTTATTCACCAAAAATTTGTTGGGTTTTAGCTACTAAAACAGGTTGTCGCCATAGCTGTTTTGGAGTTGTTTTGGTTACTAAATATTTAGTCGCCAAAAGTCTTTTGAGCTTTAGCCACTACACATTTAGTCGCCATAACTATTTTCCAGTTTTTTTGGCTACTAAATTATTAGTCGCCATAACTATTTTTTTACTCGTTTTGGTTACTAAAAATTTAGTCGCCAAAAGATTTTTCTTTTTAACTACAAATTGATTCGTCACCAAAAGCGTCATTTTATATTTTTGTTTTGTTTGTTTAATTTTACTAAATTTCGTCTGAACCTATATATATCCACCGCAACCTGTAATACATATACAACCTGTATGTATCATCTACATGGTTCACTTAGAACCATAAAACAAAAATGAACACCTGCTATATATATTCCAACTACAAATAATAATGTAAACTTATGTACGAACGAACTACATATATTCCAATTACAAATAATAACATCATACATTCCAAATACGTTACCAAAATTATGTCCTCTATACACAACATTTTTACTATACTATGCATTGTAATGACCATTTGACAAGGTACAAATTACTATGGTAATATGTACCACGACAAAAGGTAATACAAGCTCCAAAAATATTATGTACCCCACTATAAATTATATGTACAATGCATCCAAATTCCACGATTCATTCATGCTATACCACCGGAGCAATTAATACAAGCTCCAAAAATACTTTGTACCCCGTCAAAAATTATATGTTTGATGCATCCACAGTCCACAGCAAAAAGTATAGGACGACAAAAAACTTCCCAACTTTGCATAAGTGTATCTTCCGAGAAAAAATTAGAAAATCCACATGTCAATGCCAAAAGCTATCTACACAACAAAAATTACATCCATTAGTTCCATTTTAAACAAAAAGTTATAGCCATCAACAAAACACAAATTGCAAGGATGTCAATTATAATTGAAATTGTATGTAAATATAGTTTGAATTTAGGAATTTCAATATAGTTTCTGTACACGTTAACTTGTATTTAAAGTGTAAACAAATTTCCAAGTCAACCCCAACTCAAGCTTACTCTAATGTGTAAACATACATATATTTTATTCATAACTGTACATATATAGAGATCGTTATAGAACATATATATATTGCTAAGCTTTAATATATTTGTATAAGCTTTATGCATTTTTCACGCCAACTCCCAACGTACACGTGCTAATTACGTCCCGTCTGTCCACAAGTCCTATTTGACACGAGGAAGCTACCCGTGCCATCCCCGCAGTGCTTCGGGGACTGCTCTCTAGTTTTGGCCCTCGAAGCCCTTTTTTCGGCTAAGTTTATGGCGTTTTTCATGCCAACTCCCAACCTACACATGCTAATTACGTCCCGTCTGTCCCCACAGGTCCTATTTGACACGAGGAAACTACCCGTGCCATCCCCGTAGTGCTTTGGGGGTTGCTCTCAAATTTCGGCCCTTGAAGCCCTTTTTTCGACTAAGTTTATGGCGTTTCTCACGCTAACTCCCAATGTACACGTGCTAATTACGTCCTGTCTGTCCCCACAGGTCCTATTTGACACGAGGAAGCTACCCGTGCCATCCTTGTAGTGCTTTGGAGGCTGCTCTCAAATTTCGGCCCTCGAAGCCTTTTTTTCGGCTAAGTTTATGGCATTTTTCACGCTAACTCCCAACGTACACGTGCTAATTACGTCCTGTTTGTCCCTACAGGCCCTATTTGACATGATGAAGCTACCCGTGCCATCCCCGTAGTGCTTTGGGGGCTGCTCTCAAATTTCGGCCCTCGAAGCCCTCTTTTCGACTAAGTTTATGGTGTTTTTCACGCTAACTCCGAACGTACACGTGCTAATTACGTCCCGTCTATCCCCATAGGTCCTATTTGACACGAGGAAGCTACCCGTGCCATCCCCGTAGTGCTTTGGGGGCAACTCTCAAATTTCGGCCTTCGAAGCCCTTTTTTCGGCTCAGTTTATGGCGTTTTTCACGCTAACTCCCAACATACACGTGCTAATTACGTCTCGTCTATCCCCACAGGTCCTATTTGACATGAGGAAGCTACCCGTGCCATCCCAGTAGTGGTTTGGGGGCTGCTCTCAAATTTCGGCCCTCGAAGCCCTTTTTTCAGCTAAGTTTATGGCGTTTTTCACGCTAACTCCTAACGTACACGTGCTAATTACGTCCCGTCTATCCCCATAGGTTCTATTTGACATGAGGAAGCTACTCGTGCCATCCCCACAGTGCTTCGGGGGCTGCTCTCAAATTTCGGCCCTCGAAGCCCTTTTTTGGGCTAATTTAATGGCGTTTTTCACGCCAACTCCCAACCTACACGTGCTAATTACGTCCCGTCTGTCCCCACAAGTCCTATTTGACACGAGGAACCTACCCGTGTCATCCCCGTAGTGCTTTGGGGGCTGCTCTCAAATTTCGACCCTCGAAGCCCTTTTTTCGACTAAGTTCATGGCGTTTTTCACGCTAACTCCCAACGTACACGTGCTAATTACGTCCCGTCTGTCCCTACAGGTCCTATTTGACATGAGGAAGCTACCCGTGCCATCCCCGTAGTGCTTTGGGGGCTGCTCTCAAATTTCGGCCCTCGAAACCCTTTTTTCGGCTAAGTTTATGGCGTTTTTCACGCTAACTCCCAACGTACACGTGCTAATTACGTCCCGTCTATCCCAACAGGTCCTATTTGACACGAGGAAGCTACTCGTGCCATCCCCGCAGTGCGTTGGGGGCTGCTCTCAATTTTCGGCCCTTGAAGCCCTTTTTTCGGCTAAGTTTATGGCGTTTTTCACGCCAACTCCCAACCTACACGTGCTAATTACGTCCCGTCTGTCCCCACAGGTCCTATTTGACATGAGGAAACTACCCGTGCCATCCCCGCAGTGCTTCGGGGCCTGCTCTCAATTTTTGACCCTCGAAGCCCTTTTTTCGGCTAAGTTCATGACGTTTTCAGCTAAATTACATCATTCGCTTAATGCGTCAGCTGAATTAGACTATGTTTGCCTTTTTCTCAATGAATTAAGGTATGAACTCTTCATCAACTCAATTTGCAAGTGTAGGCAACAAGGTGAGGATTGGGCGTTGTGAGTCATAAATTAGTATGGAACAAGGGGGTTTGGAGATAAGGAGAATGAAAGAGAAAGATGCACTATGCTTGTTGATTAACACATGCTTCTTGATTAAATGGTGGTCGAGGTTTGGTGTACATAAAGATGAACTATGGAGAAGAATTATTTGTAACAAATATATATTGGATGTGAGTAGTTGGCATTGTGTCCATTGCAAACCAGAGTAATATCCTAAGAAAACTGCTTTTCAAAAATCCAAAACAAATTTTAATTTTCTTTTACACATTATTCAGTTCAAATTAGTGTTGGTTTTATTTGTACAGATTTATTATTAAGAATCACATATTCATTCTTCACAGTTAGAGTTTTGAAATCAAAGCTCCTTTGTAGTAGTTATATTGCACTCGTTATATTATACTAAATCAAAATTCATTCTAATTTCTCTTGGTTTCTTCAATTAGTCTTAAATCTCAAATCACATTCAATTGGACTTGGTTACCTTATAGAAATCAGAGTACGGTCCTTTGTGTAATGTATCAAAACACCAGGTCGGCTACTGCAATGTCTACTCACATTATGCCTCATAACCTATTCAAAGCACATCACAAAAAAATATTTGCATACCAACTTTAGAAAACAATTCTATGTCAATATGATCCATATTTTTTGTACAACTTGTAGTGTCAAGAAAATTATGTTTACCGAATAGTAGGATGACCATCTAAACCTGGCAAGAGGGTTGTGAGCCGTGACACCACGTCGTTTAGATGATTGAGTTGTACTTGTTGTGCCTCTTGCGCTTTTTTTTCTTCATCAACTTGTTTGATTAGCTGCTTTCTTTCCCTCGTAATTTCCTCCCGATCTCTTTCGCGCGCCTCTTTCTCCTTCAATAGCTCCTCCCGATCTCTTTGCCGCTCTTCTTTCTCCTTCAATAACTCCTCCCGATCTCTTTGCCGCTCCTCTTTCTCCTTCAACAACTCCTCGTGATCACTTTGACGTTGCTCACGAAGAACCTCCAGTTCCGCTCTCATTAACTCCATATGTTTATCACGTGCTCGTGCCGCACTAGAAGCTGTGGAAGAGGGTTGTGGGCCTACCCCACATCTACACAAGTAATTTTTTTTTTCCCCGAGCACTTGCCTTGATATTTCTTCGTGGGTCAATGGCAACCTCGCAATGGTGGCTGTCACTTGTAGATTCACCATATCATCCTGTAATGCCAACAAAACAATAAAGTCAAGATGGGAGAAGGAATTTAAAAAAACTTTATTAATTGATATGCATCACACTTGGTTTCAACATTCAATACTCACATGTAGCTCACCACATTTGGGGTCAATCCAATCTCCCGTCTTCTTAGACTTGTGTGCTTTCTTATAAAATTTACAAGGATTCGGGGAAATCTAGATCCCCCATCCTCATTTGCCTGGTTACGTTTGAGGAAAATCCATTGACGAATTAGTACATTGGTAAATTCACAATCAAGAAGAATCAATCATCCATTACATTATAAAATTGAGACTTGCTCACCATAAGCGACATTTGCTTATAGAATAGATCGGCGATCCACTTGTATGATTGATAGGGAGCAGACCCCTTTGCGTTTACCAAGCCGTAGACCATGTTTCCACAAGAAAATTTAAAAAAAAGAAAGAAAAAGAACATGCTTTACTAAGTTTCAGTGAAGAAGTTCTTACATCTATTAGTGAAGAAGTTTTACATATTTTAACAAATAAATTAATTTCAATAATGGGGTTTCTATTAATTTGTTTACCAAGTGAGATTCGTCTTTCCAAGGCGACATCAATCAAAGTATTTCCAGTCTCCAAGCTTCACTCCACTAGGGCGGATGACGTATAGGCGTCGATCAACACCCTTGTTTCCTCAAGGTTCGAGGAACTTCTTGTTTTTTAGATTGTACCTCCAATCCTTGTTAGCAAAATATGCCTTCCTATCGAGGATCTGTTGAGGCTTGTTCATCATTATCAAAAATCATCGCGATAACAAACTTGTCCTACACATAGATACAGAATGGTTAGTAGGACAATAATTTAACCAATTACAAGGATTACATGAACTAAGGACATTATGCAAGATGAATTCTCATACTAGCACCGCTTGGGATGACCGCGGCATCTTTGGGTTTAAAATCTCCTCTCTTTT